>JBBPCY010000032.1:9958830-10001718 GCA_037974405.1 Brachyalestes nurse | reverse complement strand
GCTGGGAAAGTTAATGCTTTATTATCAGGTTAACGCATTATTTACTTAACGCCGACAATTATTTTATTGCGCTTTAACACAGGTTTAAAAATTCTTTTATTTTGAAAGTTTTTTTTTATTTTCACCGAATGCAAGTGTTGAGATATTTAATATGGACAAAAGTAATGGGACACTGCAGTACATTTGGGCGTTTAGTCCTGCAGCCTGCCTGCAGACACAGCAAGGGTACAAAGGACTTTGGACCCAGAGCCCGTCGTACAGCGCCAGTCGCCGAATCAGAATCAGAATCAGAATCCTGTTTATTGGCCGAGTACCTGAGCGACACATTCAAGGAATTTGATTTCGGTCGATGGTGTCTCTCAAACACAACAGTATAAAACAACAGTATGTAAAGATACGTGTGTTCATGTGCCTACACCACACCCATATGACTCTTACAGAGCATGCTGCTGCTCCAATAGGCCAATAGAAGCGATTCTGATTCTGATTCTGGGCCTGATGAAATTACGTCAGCTGATGCTGTCAGCCGTTCAGATACATAGACTTTCATACGGAGTTGGTCCCTCTTTGCATATATGTGTGTGTAAGATTATTTTTTGAAAAAATGTTGTTGACAGTATTGACTGTCATTGATAAAGAGTATTAAAAACAGTATGTTTAGGACCGTGATTAAATGTGCTAACTATGGCAAACATAAGATTAATCGCAATTATATATATATATATATATATATATATATTAGGGCTGAAATCACGATACCCAGGTCCACAAACCCGTGTCGTGGTGTGAGAATGCAGAATCACGACACACCCCTTCCAACTCCCAGAGTTATCCCATCTTTCGCCACTAGCCGGCCGGCACGTGGGCGGTACACCTTTTTTACACCCTGATTGGTGTATTTTCACGTCAATTTTCACGAGCTGAATTTCTTCAAATGTAAGTAAAAGGAAATTATGACTTTATAAGTGTCTAT
The DNA here is from genome assembly GCA_037974405.1 of Brachyalestes nurse. Lineage (NCBI taxonomy): Eukaryota > Metazoa > Chordata > Actinopteri > Characiformes > Alestidae > Brachyalestes > Brachyalestes nurse. The sequence continues at coordinate 10,000,745 of JBBPCY010000032.1, read as the reverse complement.
AAGCTGGCTGGTTGTGATTAAACTGCTGTGGAGTTTGTTTGTAAGAGTTTTGTGCGAGTTTTTGTGCGATGTTGGCCAGCTGGGCGGAGCGTGTTTTTAGTTTTGGACAATGATGAACCGGTAGCTGAAGAATCGGTTCTGCGGCAGCCTGTGGAGATTCCTTGGGGTCTTCTGTACAGATTGAATGCAAAAGAAGTGGTGTTCAAGCGTTTATTGATTCATGATTCTATGGTAAACATGAGGACTCAAAACAAAATGGCATCTTGAAAGGTACTGCTTGCACTAACCCCCAACATGCCACCCCCCACCAAAGAATCGCAACACGAACTGAATCATGGGTCAAAAATCGTGATACGAACCGAATCGTGGGTTTGTTGTGTCGTTACAGCCCTAATATATATATTAGGGCTGTTCTGATGTTTTTCCCGTACTTTTATTACTGTAAATTAAATGAATTTATTACTGTATTTAACCTGCTTATACCAAAGAAAATGCGCATGCATGAATTACAGAACAGTCTAAACAGGGGTAACATCTGTATTTTACATTCTAGCACTGCGACAGCAGTTGAGTGTAAACTGTACAGTACGGATACCGATTTACCTTTACATTTTCTTTAAGGTTAAAGATTTAAGCTGAGATGAAATTAAAGTGTTTTGGAGCATATTTGGGGGCATATTTAGGGTTTACACTATAAAAATAGGCATTTTTAGGCATTTGTTACATCACATATTCACGTTTTTTTACTATACGCGGGTGCTCTTGGAACATAAACCCCGCAATAAGCTGGGGTTTACTGTATATGTATATATTATAGAAGTAATCTATGTGTCATTTTATGTAATGTAATATATGTTTCGTAGCACATCCTGTGGTGTCCTATTTATATGTACGTGTAAGTATTTTTTTGTAAACATGGACATTCTCACCTGAGTCTCCTCCTGGACAGCACGATACTGCTCCTTCCATACAGTCACCTTTGAGGCCTCGTCCTTGCGCAGTGCTCGCTCCTTCTTCAGCTCGGGGCTCCAGAAGGTCTTGATGGAGCTCATGGATGAGCTGAGCTTGCTCTCCTTCACCTCCACCTCCTTCCTCAGGAGCTCGTTCTCCCTCAGCATCTCCTTCAGCTGCGCCTGGAGCTCCATGATGGTGTTGTCCCGGGCCTGACGCAAGGAGTGTGGGACGGTGGAGGCAGTGTGGAGTTCGCTTCCGAAGCCCATGGAGTCGGTGGACACAGCTGGCACCATGGCCATGTCGGGCGTGCTGCCCATGACTGTCCCACGCACACCGTAGGGGATGCTGCCACCAAAGCGCCCTGTGGCTGCACCGCTCTTGGGGATGTCAGAGGACGTGGCAAGGGCCACCTCGTTGTCACTCATGTACATGGGGCCGGATGTGGCGTAGGCAGCATTTAGGGACTGGATGTTCTCCATGGAGAGGGTCTTGCCTCCAGAGCCTCCAGGCCCGCCCCCGCTGCCCCCCATGCTGTTGGTGCGGCGGTGGCCCATACGGGGCGAGCGTGGCAGCCGGGGAGAACGCCCCGAGTTGCCCTGATTACCCCGGCTCCCGCCGTGATTGCCATCCATTTTGCTCACCGAGCGAGAGCTGCCGTACATTTTGACAGGCTTCAGGGTGGCGGAGAACCAAATCCTAACACAACACACAGACTAGCAGCCTTTAACAGACCGTCATTCTTGTCGCACGTAAAGGCGTGCCTCTTGCTTTTCTCTCCACACTAGGCTGACAGCTTTCCTCCACCAGGGAAAGGACGGACTGTCCGTGACTCTCTGTGATTAACGTGGAACACCTAATGTGACCTGCATGATGAGGAAAAAAAAGAACAAAAAGAAAAGCCTTAGAATGACAGAATGCTATTAGTTATCTCTGGAGGATGTTGACAGCACTGCCTCTCTCAAAGGACACGGGTCACACGCTGTCATATGGGTCACTGGGAAAAAAAGAACCCACACCTGCGCTCCAGCTGGCATTCGTCCTCTGATCGGAGAAAGAAACGATTTCAAACATGGACCACTAAACCTTATTATAACACTGTTATTACAAAGAACAGGCCTAAACTATGATAACCATTTAAACCAATACTGTCAGCAGCAGCATCTTTATCAGCAGCAGCATCAGCAGTGACCCTCCTTTTAACTATTATTCAATTTTCCATAAATAACATCATTAGTGAAAGTATCTTACTCCATTTTTAGGTCACAGGAAACACACTCCTTGATCACACATCTATAAACCACCAAGTGAAGACTATGTAGAGGAGAAAAGGTGGGGTTACACCATATTCACACTCCAGGCGTCTGAGCATTCACACTCCCAAGCATTTAATAAGCAGGACCCTCATAACAGAGAAGCAGAAAGCTACTTACAGTCCACAGGGATCCCTTTAAAATAGCCAAGGACATGATCAGCTTTTGCATTTTCAACGTTTTTCAGTCTAATCTCGCCTTCACAGCACAGACAGCCTAGCTGCAATGGTTCAACGAGTATCCCCCCCTGCCCTGCTCCTCCATCGCACTGCTCTCATATCATACACACACACACACACACCTCTTTATCAGAGCACTTCGTTAAAATTAGATCAATCAAACGACGATGCACCTTTGCATTAGAAAACGATTTCCCCTCGACGTGGGATGCGTGTCTATTTCATTCATCGTAATTTCATTTTAAGGAGGATTGGTAAAAAAAAACGACTTACCATCTGTGGCTTTTTTATTCCGTTTGCTCAAAACGAAACGACTCCTGCAGCTGCTTGTGCAAATAATGTTCGATTAAAAATAAAAAAAAATAATAATAATAATAAAGAGAAGAAGAAATAGACGCCTATTTTGCTTTATATTGCTTCATCTTTTTTTTTTTCAATTTGCAGACATCACCACCTCCATCCTCCTGCCAGGGCTGGAAGGCTCGGGTGACGTCACGCCCACGCAGCCTCGCGCGCTCCCGATTCTCGTGCACGCGCAGCACTGAGCGCCATACTGGAGGAGAGCAGGTTTACACACACACACACACTCTCTCTCTCTCTCTCACACACACACACACACACAGTGTTCCCACTCAGACAGGGTTTGGTTTAGGCCCCTTACTTCCAGTGAAGGTCAATCCTAATGCTTCAGCAGACCAAGACATTTTGGACAACGCCATGCTTCTAATTTTGTGGACACTGTTTAGGGAAGGTCCTTTTCTATTCCTGACCTCAGCTCCATCCAACACCATTGGGGTGAACTGGAAAGGAGCTTGCGAGCCAGGCCTTCTCATCCAACATCAGTGCCTGAGCTCAAAAATGCTCTACAGAATGAAGGGGCACAAATTTGAAAATAGGGAACAACTCCATATTAAAGTCCTTTATATAAATCTTAATGTATTTGAGTGCAATATCATTAAAGTCCCTGTTGTTGTAATGGTCAGGCATCCCAATACTTTTGTTAATATAGTGTAAATACTGTTTAAATATGGATCATCAAAATGGACAAAGCTCAAAACAGTAATTAGATGAACACAAATAAATACAAAGACATCTATACCAGAACTAGATACAGCACTGGGTGAAGAGGACTCTACAATAACTGTAATAAAAAGATCCAAAGGCTGTTTAAGGATGCTCTCATATTATCACATACACATGAGCAGGTAGGTGCTGAGAAGGCCATTTCTGAACATCTGAACATTTTAGCCCCTAAAGGAGATCCTGCTTGGGTCTTCACTTCTCATTTTAATCTGGAAATAAGCTTATTAAATGCTAAAGTAAAGCAATAGAGAGGGAGACAGTAAGAGAGAGTGGTGTGGTGTGTGTGTGTGTGTGTGTGTACTCACTGAGTCCCTTGTGACTTGTGGTCCCTTGTGCTTATATCATTTATAGTAGGAAACGAGTCTAGGTCCTAAAACATTTCTTATTCATCCAAGAAATGAAATGATCTACATTTATTAAATATGCCAGAATGGTGATGATGATATGGAGCCACTTTAGAACTACTGCTCTCCTCTGGCTATGTATTTTTTGCCTATTCAACCTAGTCTTTGAATGACAACAAAAAAATTTGTCATTTACCCTATGTGGACAAAAGTATTGGGATGCCTGACCATAACACCAGCAGGGACTTTGCATTGTATTTATATCCATAGACTTTAATATGGAGTTGGTTCCCCTTTACAGCTATGAAAGTTTCCACTCTTCTTGGAAGGCTTTCCACAAGATTTTGGAGTTTCTGTGGGAATTTGTGTCCATTCATTATGTGGAGCATTTATGAGGCCAGGTTCTGATGTTCAACAAGAAGATCTGGCTCACAATCCGTTCCAGTTCATCCCAAAGGTGTTGAATGGGGTTGACGGCTCTGTGTGGGCCAGTCAAGTACATCCACACCAAATGTCCAACCATGTCTTTATGGACCTTGCTTTGTGTGCTGGGCACCTTAAAGTTGTACTGGGGAATACACTTCATTACCCATATAATTTTTGAAAGCCTCCTTATATGTAATAAGCTGTATATTATGTGCTATACCAGCTTCCCTTGCTTGGCTCATTATTATTCCCACTGCCACACCCCTACTCAGGCAGCTACAGGTAAAGGTCAAAATGGACAGATTTATTCATGTATGAAGATATATGAACATTCTCAACATGTTTTATGGGACAAATGGCATAGTTGTATAAGCACATAATAACAAAAGTCATCTTTGCACATTTGCATTTTTCTACCACAATAAATACTAGTAATAAATAATCATCATTACAGTTTCAGAGCAAGAGACATTTCAAGTATGTTAATATATACTGGGGAGCAACTCCATATTAAAGTCTATGTATTTAAATACATTGTCATTAAAGTCCCTGTTGGTGTGATGGTCAGGCACCCCAATACTTTCAGTCATATAGTGTAGCTACTAAGCTGTATATTTCCAACAAAAAAGGATATAAAACACTTGTATATCACACATTGTTTAAAGGTTTAAATCCTCTATATGGACAAAAGTATTGGGGTACCTGTCCATTACACCAACAGGGACTTTAACATATAATTCAAATATGTGGTGTTTAATATGGAGTTGGATCCCCCTTTGTAGCTATAACAGCTTCCACTCTTCTCTGAAGGCTTTCCACAAGATTTTAGAGTGTTTCTGCGGGAATTTCTGCCCATTCATTCTGTAAAGCATTTATGAGGTCATTTGAATTCGTCCAGCCGTGTCTTTATGGAGCTTGCTTTGTGCACTGGGTCACATTCATCCTGAAATAGTGCAAAGTCTGGAAAACAGGTGTGTCCCAATATTTTTGTCCATATTGTGTGGGTCTCTGCTTTCTGTGAGGGGCCTGTTCTTCCAGTAGGGGGAGGACTGGGGTGACTGAGGTTATTGAGGTTGTTTTATTTGGGCTGGAGAGGAGAGGAGACTGCAGATTGGCTTGGTGGATGCTGCATCCAATTCCGAGGAGCTGGCTGTGACATTTTTACACGGACATTCTATAAAACGACAGTTAAAGATCTATAAATCTGGGAGTCGGATGAAGGACGGATTAATGGATGCCAACGTCGGGGCATAAACAAAAGCGGTATTGCACCTTGAAAGCGATCTTTTATCGTCTTAAACGTCTTAGGATGGTACGCAATGGCTCTCTTTTGGACCTAACACAAACGAGCTGCCCCACTGGATCGTTTTTTGCAGCTAAAACCACTGAAAATAGGCAGAAGAAGGAGACTAAGAGCTGAAGGAGGAGAAGCTAAAACAAAAGGAGCCGTGAGTTCTCGCGAGATCTGCTGCGAGCGCGGAAGGAACGCGTGCCGACGTTCGAACTTTGTCTCTCCAAGCAACCAGACTGGACCAATTCTGCATTTTCTCCTGTTTTTAATCATTTTCTGGATTTAACTATTTTTTTACGAACTAGACACCTTAAACAGACGACTCAAACCCAGGACACCTTGTTAGAGGTTCGTATTTCAACACGAAACTTCTCTCCAAGCAGATGACGACGGTGCGTCTTTTGAAAAATGAACCTTTTTAACAAAATGTGTATGGTTTCACTGTGCTTTATGGTTATTTGTTTTCATCCCTCTTATAATTCAGCAAGACAACATAATTAGGGCTCAGAAGTTACCCAGGTGGCCTTGGTCCAAAAATAATGTGTTAGAGGTAACGTTAGCTAGCTGAAGGGCTAGCTAGACGTAGCCAGTCTGTAAGAGCAGAGTCAGGCTGCTGGAGGGAGCGAAGGCAAGAATGCAGGTCGTTCATCGAAAACTGCGAACTTACAACCTATATTTACATGTTTTCATAGCTAAAAGAATTGAAAATGAATGCAAGCTGCTTCTGTTGTGCTTCTAAAGAAGAATAAGCAGCTTTATATAGTAACGTTACCTTTCAAGCATGAGATGCAGCTCGGAGTGCTTTACAACAAATGACGAAAAGAATAAAGTAATAGTAGTAGATAATATATTTTATTATGTTGGTTATGCTGCTTCTACTTTTTTTCTTTATCTACTTTCTTCTTCATTGCTGCTGTAACAATGTAAATTTCCCACCTGTGGGACTAATAAAGGCTTATCTTATCTTATCTTATTTGTCTCATATCCACTAGTGCTGTCTTGCGTGCTAAAATATCGAGTTTGGAAATTAAGACCATTCCAAAAAGTCCAGAGACGTGTCTTAAGATGCATCGACTAGTTTCGATCCGTCAGTAATTCAGTGTAGTAAGTTAATGAATGTTTTGGTTTGTTTTTACACTGTAACTCTGTAATGTTTCGTATAATCCATCTCTGTTAACCTGAACGTGTGTGTAAACTGCTGTGTTTCTGTATGAAACCTGTGTAAAGCTAAACCCGTGTGAAATGAACCCAGTCAGCTCGCTCTGACAGGCCCATGACTAAGGAGACAGGAATACTACTGTAGGGCGCATAGAGAAAATAGGACACGGACATGTAATAGTTTAGGTCTGTTAACCCTGTAATGTTAACACAACCCTTACGTTGAGGTTGGTGGATAATTAAATATATTGTACTTGTCGTTATCTCTGCCTTACATTAAAAGGTGGTGCATAGCTTTCTGGTTTGACTGGACTTGCCAAAGCATGAGTAATTTATAGCCAACCGGTTTATGTCATACCTAGTGACTCGGCTAGTAAGTCAAAATGACACACTGGTTTTATTACAGTTTAAGGTGATTGGCTTTAAACAAAGGTTAAAGCTAGATACTAAGCCAGGAAATCTGTCGACAGAATGTGTCTGAGCTGTTGCTTTGGCCTACCAGCTGATTCACATGGCTTATTTGACAGGTGGGGAAGCACATGCCTGTGTTGACCTTTGCCATCTTGTAACTCATTGTAGTACATTTTATGGTGGTTTATTTTGCAAATGAAGGAGTTTCCTTTACTCATTAAGGAGTTATAGTTTCCTGTCCTGTACCCTACTTTCACAAAATTGACATGAATGTTGGTCATGCTTTTGTCTTTAAGTAGTTTCTATGACGATTTGTAGAGGCAGCGCGGCTTGTGTGTAAAAAATGTATCGTTTTCTTTCTTTTGGGCATTTGATTAAAATAGTTTTTGCTTTTCTTACAGTGACAAGAAAGCTTGGGCCATACTTGGCACCCTACACAACCTGTGGCTTGAAAGTGTTCATCAAATTTTACAGCAGGCAGTTGGTCAGCCATCTCGGATCACCTCTTATGTTGCACGAACGCTGCCCGTAGTTCCACAGACAATGGATGACCTCAGTTTCAAAGGCCTTGTGTGTTATCAGTTTGTACTAGTCTATGAACGGAGCCTATCCTACTTCATTCACAGTACCCTCCCAGTGCTTTCCAGAAACCCGCTGGTTTGTAAGAGCATCGACTTTATCTGAGCTACTGTTTTGGAGGGAGAGGAATCTGAAAGAAGCCTATCTGTCTTTTTCTCTTACCTTTGTGTGGGTGTATGGATGCAATATAGTCTTTGAATGTCTGCTCACTCAGAGTGGGTGAAGATATGTCTGAAATCCTCGAAGACAAAATGGTCAAGTTCCTCTCGCCCCCGTCTAAGAACACCAACGGTTCGAGCTCGGACACAATGTTAGGCGAACGGATCGGTCCCGAAGTCCGGCGCCGCCATCACACCATGGAACGAGAGCAGCTGAAAGGAGAGCATCGTTTCTTCCGCCGCAGTGTGATTTGTGACTCTAATGCTACAGCTTTGGACCTTCCAAGCAAGGTCTGCGTTCTGGGGTCACCACCAGACTGCCCCGCTGCCTCTACTGAACATGGTGCTGGAGAGACCAAGGCTGCAGCCGCTGTTGAGCTTGTTGTGACTGGTGGGGCAGTGGTGGCACAGGCAGAGGGTGCTGTTGATTCCATCCATGAAGAGATAGTTCCAGTGAAGAGGCCTGTTGTGTCGGCAAGTTGCGATGGGGGGGCCACCCAGGTGCCTTCTCTGATACCACGCAGCGAGATATCGGAGCAGGAGTCGGGCAGTAGCGTAAGTGCAAAATGTGAAAAGGAGGAAGATGAGGAAGACAAAGAAAAGGCACGAGTAGAGGCAGAGCAACAACGTGAAGCAGAGAAGAAGGAACAAGAAGACATTGAAGAGGTTGAGACTAAAGCTGTTGGTACGTCGCCTGATGGTCGATTTTTGAAGTTTGATATTGAAATTGGACGTGGCTCATTCAAGACCGTGTATAAAGGACTGGATACAGAGACTACTGTGGAGGTGGCATGGTGTGAGCTCCAGGTGAGTCATTTTTTTTCTTTTCATTATAAAAAGGCATTTTAACAATGTCTTCACCTTTAGCCTTAGGCTTATATCTACAAGTGAGTGAGATATCAAAAAATAGGAATCATAAACTGACATTTCAATATAGAAACATGAATGAATAGGTTACAAGACTCAGATTAGCCCAGAACTTGCATTGATTCCTTTGTGTTTGTTCAAATGGTGGCCGAAGGCGTTTGCTTTAGATTCCACAATTTATTTTCACTTTTACAGTCTACTATCTAAAATGAAAGTGTTACGTGTTGAGTCTCATAGCTGGAACCTAGTAAACCGTTTCCCTTTTCTTTAGAAAGTTCCAGGTTGTTGTTCCAGGTTGTCATTTACCCATTCATTGTTGACAATGAATTCTAACGTCCTAACTTCTAATTAATTCAACATCCAAAATTCTAGGATTTTTATAACTCAAGGACTGTTGCAGAGCAGCCATTATACAGTCATGATGCATTATGTCAATTAGTTTTGTAACCTTGATTTGAACTTTGGGAAACTATAAACCAATCTAAAGACCTATTTCTCTGATAACAGTGCCAGACGATGTTCTGCTGTACTCTGTGACAGGCAGAAATGAAATCTGTCTGGCAGGAAAACAACACTAGGTTGTGACCCATTTCCCTAAAGCTTCTATTTGCCTTTATTGACATCCTGTTTCCTGTTTCAGAGGGGTTAGGAGAGGAAATCAACCAGGCATTTGTGAGAAATTTTTGCTGTATGAATGTAGCTGCAACACGCTAGTGCACTTTTTGAAAAAGTGGGTCAGATTTCCTGCCAAAGAATGTGTAATCTTCTGTGTGAGGAGCAGCTCTGCGGCCTGCTAAGGCTTGCCTCTGCCCTCTCCACCCCCACTGCTGTTGCTGCTGCCGAAAGATGGCAGGGCACGAGGTATGATCACGTGAGCAACATCTCTTCTGCAAACAGCCCTCGGGTCGAGCCAACTCGAGAACTGTGCTGAAACAAAAGCTGCAGTATCTCATTCACTCTTACTCGTTCACTCTCTTTCTCAGTGTTTCTTTCTTAAGTGTCACAGGCTCAGTTTTCTCGCAAGGTCCTGTTCCTTGCACTCTCGTGATTTCTACCTTTCCATTCGCTCTCATTCCCGTCCCCTGTCCCATTATTTACCTAAAAAGACTGTACTTTCTTCATGGTTTTACTTCCATGCAGCAGTACTGGATCAAATGCAGCCATCTGTTCCACAAGTGCATGCACCACTTCTGCAATACACCAGGATATTCCCCTCCCACGTTCGTTTTATATCTTACATGGCAAATATGTTTGAATAACAAACACGTCACAGCACAAGAACAATTTTAGACAGGTTTCACTTCTTTCTTATTTTGAAGAAGTGACTTTTTTATGTTTCTAAAGCACATGGGACTTTATTTAACTGCTTAAAAAATCCCACCAATGTATAAATTCAAACAACATAAATTTGTGTCCCTTATTCCCTCATTAATATTCACGTCTCTGTACAGTTTTAAACATCGTTTCTTATTTCTTACTCTGTATGAGTTACTTTCAAAGGCTGTGTTTCTGATAAGGGTGACTCTAAGACATAAATAAATGAAGATGATGAGCAAAATTGATTTCACTACTTTCTGTTTTGATAATTAATGATACGTAGTGAAATAAATGTTCATTTTTAAGATGAATAATATTTTCCATGTATATTGTTCAGTTCTTTGTTATGAGTATACTAATGTAAATGGATTTTTGGAATTCCCCAAATCTTCAGTTGTCATTTCTCATCTAGTACTAATTAGCCCGTTTGAAAGTAAAGACACAAAACAAACAGTTGGAAGAGCGTACCTTAGAAAATTGCCCTTTTTTCAAAGATTTTTTATTTTTATTTTAATGAAGCAGCCCTCAAACTTGTATGTAGACGTCAAATTCCTTTTTTTGTGCAAACTTGTGAGGAGGCCCTGAAAGGGTGTAGAGATTCATGAGGAGCTTTACATACTTTGCTGTGTGGGCTGTCACTCCACCTGGGAAACACTCCCACGGTTTCTGGGTTGTTCCTGCTGACCGCAGGGGGGGCTATGGGTGTTTGGAATTTTTAGGAATGAGCAGTAGCAGAGAGCAGAACTAGGTCAGTGTGTTAGGGTGACCTCCCTCTCCTCACTCCTCCCCTCCCAACAGCACTCCACATTTGCATTGTAAGGGTTTCCTGCTGGGCCTAACCCTGTAACTAAGTCATTGTGAAGATAGTAGATCATGTGCAATCTTTAAAATAATGATGTGTGTGTGACTATTAATATAGTTTTATTAATAAAAAAGGGTGGTGTCTTTGGAGGACCTCCAGGTTGTGGTGGGATGTTTCACATTCCAGGAATGGTAGATAACAGCATGCCATGAATGTAGGTCATACTGGTGTAGATTAGAGTTGAAGCATTGTTTTAGAAGCATGTCTTTGCCATTCAGAGCTGAGCAAATAAAATGCTTTTAATTTGAGTGTGTTACATTGAAACAGACACAATGACTTCTAAATGGTTTTCAGTGTTCTTAATGTTAATGGGATGTTTTTACTCATTATCTACTCACCAGACAGACTATAAATGTTTTAGTAAGAAGATTGTAGATTTGTATCTGTACTTGTATGTGATCTGTAGTCTGTTTCTAGGCTGCCATACCTTTTCAGTCTTCTTTCCTTTAAACAGAGTTATTTCAGATGAAAGTTTACTTCCTTCTGGTGAATCATAGGTTCCAAAAATAGGTTTTAAGATTAGTAAAGTCAGCGACTTGCTACGCATTTGTAAACGCTTTGTGCTCTATTATGTTTAATAATGTGTTTTTTGGAGCCATTACTCCCTGACTCCCTAATGTCTATCGGGTTTTATGGATTAAATTGCCAATATAGTGAACAGATGGTAATTGCCTAGCTTTTTTTAAGAACGGTGCCTTGCAGTTGTTCCAAGCCCCATGCAGTATGATGATGGTACTTATAGATAGAATTGTCTAGAGGCCTAATCTTCTAATGTCATATTTTCAGGACCGTAAATTGTCGAAGTCTGAGAGACAGCGCTTTAAAGAAGAAGCCGGCATGCTAAAGGGTCTACAGCACCCCAATATAGTACGCTTCTATGATTCCTGGGAGTCCCCCTGCAAAGGAAGGAAATATATTGTGCTTGTGACCGAGCTCATGACCTCTGGAACCCTGAAGACGTAAGTGATTACAGTTCATCCCAGAGCCTGTCACTTCTCTGGAAATTTTAATAATTTTCAAAAACTTTCCATTGTTTTGATTTTGCCTAGTCTGATCTGACCACCTGAATGCTGATGCAGCATTTTCAAAAAATTTTTTTTTAAATGTTAAAACTGACCTTGCATCAAACTGTACATTTTTACCAAACTGCACATGCATACAAGTTCACTTTGACTTTGAACACTGAGAGTGGTTTTCACACATTGATGGCTCGATGCATTGCTTGCTGTGCCTTGCAGATATCTGAAGCGGTTTAAAGAGATGAAGATCAAAGTCCTGCGCAGTTGGTGCCGACAAATTCTGAAGGGGTTGCACTTCCTTCATACCAGGTCTCCTCCCATCATCCACCGTGACCTTAAATGTGACAACATCTTCATTACCGGCCCCACTGGATCGGTCAAGATTGGAGACCTGGGCCTCGCCACTCTCAAAAGGGCTTCTTTTGCCAAGAGTGTCATAGGTACGATCCTGCAAACCACCACATGATAGTGTTTTTGTGCGGGTTTTCCAGCAGGGAAAAGAAAGTCCCTCTTGTTCTGAAGTTTCTTGCTCTTCCTCGTCTGAGAGTGTTTAACAGTGTGGTGCGAAGGCAGACCACAGCATTTTGGTGAGCCCCCAAACCACAGCAAACCAGGGCCCCTGTTTCTTGCGTTCTCTCTCTCTCTGTACTCAAGATTCTCCTCCCTTCTTTAGGTCAAAAATCAGTTTTGTCCTCACATTGTCCTCAGTGTTTTAAGAGGCGCTTATTTCAGGTGCTCGCAGAGAGTAAGTAGCTCCTTAACTCTCCTTTTGTCCGTGATGTGCGTAGTTGTATTGTGGCTTGTCTGCAGGCAAACCAGATCTGATCATGGCAAAAGGATAGCACGAAAGCTAGAGGTGAGCCCTGGGCTTTCAGGTACCATTCTGAATTATCTTTGTCCTGTGGTTTGGAGAATTTGTGGTCTGTTTCTTCAATGAAACGTATGATGTTGATGCTAATAACTTGTCATTTCTTTCTCTCAAGGGTAGGTCCTCTATGTTGTGCCTTTTTATCTTTCAGTGTCTTAAGCTCACAGCCTTAACCTGTCTCATCATCTCCCTCTCAGTTGTAGTACTAGGATCCATTTTATTATTTTGGGAATTTTTAGACTCTAACCTCAGATCTCCCCTTATTCGACTTTAAGGATTATTTAGTGTACTGCGGTACAGACAGTAAGTATGCAGAAAATGGGCCTGGTAAGTCATCCAGTACAATGTGACACATTACAATCCAAATCCATTCCAAATATGTTAAGTTTTTCTGTGTGAGGTCTTTGTTTAATGGGCAGCTTTTTTACTGCTTAAGTGGGTGTGCAGAATCTTACTAATTAGTCACTAGCTATTGAATCTGCTGTGCCTAGGATTTTTTTTCCTTACAGGTATAGCAGAAAGGTAGGTGTCTTTAACAGGGGGGGCTGGACACAGCAGATTCAAACAAAAACGTCAGAATAGAAGGTCTTAATAGAAGTTATTTCCATAGCTGTGAGTGTAGTTTACCCTGAGTCATTAGCCTTGGGCTATTGACTGACCATTGACTTGCTGCTAACTTTTCTTTGTAATCTTCTGTTTGGCTAACACATCACTCTGCCCTTATTTCAGCTTTTAAACAGTTTTGATTGCTTTTTACTTAATATGCGGTCTCCCCATTTGCAGACTGAGTTTGAGTTCTTTGGTCAGTCCAGGCCTTGTGGTAGGTTCTGTGCTCCTGGCTTATTTTCATATTCCTGCTCTAAAGGCCTTACACAGAGAAACTTGGGCTTCTTATCAAGACAAGCTAACTGAGGATGGTTTTCCCCCTCCTCTTTTTTGTTGCTTTCTATCCCTTTTTGCTCTTCCCTCTCTCTACCTCTTTCTCTTCTCACAGGTTGGCAGAGTGGGCATCTTCAACACCACCACCTTCCTCTCTCCACTTCACAGGAGAGGGTGTATTAGGGCAATGAGAGAGAGAGTTCTGAACCGTTCTTTTGATTTAAGGTACCCCTGAGTTCATGGCGCCTGAGATGTATGAGGAGAAGTATGACGAGTCAGTGGATGTCTATGCCTTTGGGATGTGTATGCTGGAGATGGCTACCTCTGAGTACCCGTACTCCGAGTGCCAGAATGCGGCACAGATCTATCGCAGAGTGACCAGCGTAAGTCCCCAACCCTGAGGGAGAAGGCCATGTGTGATCATCCTTCTCCCCTCCTTCGCTCCGTTGTTTTATCTTCCCCCTTTTTGGCCTTGTGTGAGGCATTTTCTTTGTTCTTTTTTTCTTACTAAGTGGTAAGTTGTGTGTGGGAGTACAGTTTGAAGTTGAAGTCCTGGTTATTGACTTCACTTTTGACTGGAGTAGTCCTTAACAATAAATAAGTCTGGGAAGATTAGTAATTACAGTAATGCAGAATCTACATTTCTGACCTTTGTTCCTTTATAGTATAACAGTTGCACTATATTTTCTGCTCCTTAAAATAACAAGGTATAGAAAACCAGGTCCTGTGCACAAATTGCATGTATAGTACGAACAGTGAAAGTAGTGACATGGCACAATAAGTATTCATGAGTTTTAGTCTCTCTACGGGCTCTGTATGATTTGGTTGTGTTGTGTGTTTGACTCTTATAGGGGGTGAAGCCTGGAAGCTTCGATAAAGTCGCAATTCCTGAAGTCAAGGAAATCATTGAAGGTTGCATTCGTCAGAACAAGGACGAGAGGTTTGGTGTTGAACTAAACTTAACTTTGAGGGCCACTATACTGTAGTTGAGCTGTCAACTCCATTATTAAACTACTAACTATGTGGGGTTTTGTGTGTGTGTGTGTGTGTGTTTTCAGGTATTCCATCAAGGACCTGTTGAACCACACTTTTTTCCAGGAAGAGACAGGTGTTCGTGTGGAGCTGGCTGAAGAGGATGATGGGGAGGTGGTTGCCATCAAGCTGTGGCTGCGCATAGAGGATGTTAAGAAGCTTAAAGGGAAATACAAGGATAACGAAGCCATTGAGTTTTCCTTTGATCTTCACAAAGACGTCCCAGAGGATGTGGCACAAGAGATGGTAGCGAAAATCAATATACTGTTCATTCGTTGCAGATATTCAGGCTTTATTAGCATTTCCATTTGGTGAAGCCAAAATTCTTTTTACTAGATACCTTAATGGGACTTCCCTCTAGTTCTTTTTCCTTACACTCGCCCTCCTTTCCTTTCCCAGGTTGATTCTGGCTATGTGTGTGAGGGAGACCATAAGACCATAGCCAAAGCTATAAAAGACCGTGTGGCTTTCATCTGGAGGAAGAGGGAACAGCGGCAGCTGGTGCGGGATGAACAGGAAAAGAGGAAGCAGGAAGAGGAGAAGGGACAGCAGGCTCAGGGTGAGCCCCCTCATCCTCAGTCCTCCACCGCCAACCCCCTTGTGCCCCCTCTAGCACCTGTTCCTATGGAAACGGAAGAGCCCGAGGGGGACCAGCACCAGCTGCAGCAGCCTGGGGTTCCTGCATCAAGTAAGCATCATGGCAGGAATAGTTCAGTTTCCAGACAACCGTGTCACTTGTGGTGCCACTTTGATATGGAAAATCTACTGTGGTTTATTCAAGAGCTGTTCATTTTCCAACTTTTCTGCAGCTGTTGGTGGTATCGAAACCCAGTCCTCAATTACTGCATCGGAGTCTCATCCTGGTCAGCCAGCTCTGTCCCTCTATAATTCTCTACAGTCTGAGCAACAGCCTCAGCCTTCTGCCGCTGCACACAACACTCATCTGCAACTGCCCCAGCAGCATGCTGGGATTCACACACATGGCCTGGTGAGTCATCACCCAGCTACTGTTCGTTTTTGCTGCTTCCTTGTAAACAGCAGATCCTGATTTGGAAAGGTTTTGTGTCTGCTGATTATTTTCTTTGTCCTTGTATCAGCCGCAAGCTCCTTCAGTGCAAGGCAACGGTGCTTTGTCCACAGTCTCCGTTTCGCATCCTGGAAATACTGTTCCACTGCAGGTACGCCTCACAGGTTCTCCTACCCTTGTTAACACATATTGAACTCGTTTCACGGAACCAGTGGGGGGAAAAAACGTTTAAAAAGCCATGTTTAAGTACATCTGCCTGTACTATACTTTTTTTTTTGCCAATTCAGACCATTCTGCCAGCTCCTGTTCAGCCTGGCATGCCCCTGCAGCACAGTCAGCCACCACAAGATGGCAGTGTTGCTCAGCAGTTCTCCATTCAACCTCTACCACTAGGCTCCCAGGTCCTACAGGTACATCATGTCTTACACATTTAGTGGAGGTCTTTATTTTCCATTGATTGCCATCTGCTGAATAAATGTTTCTCCTTCAGCTTTTGGAAGCTTAAGTGGTCACTTTTTAATCTACTTTCTTTTTTAAAGTTAAACGGTTTCCTGGTGGTTATTGCTGTGTCTCTTCCGTATGTCTCTGTAACCTCACATCAGAGTCAGTCTGTAAAAGCATTGTTCTGAAATCGCTAATCACTTTCTAACAAATAGACTGACAGTACATTTAGTGGAATGACACTTGGACTACTTAGGTGACGTCACTTAACCACTGTCAGTGGGAGAAGAAAATTTGTTGGTGCTTTCATTGTGTTTGTGCATCATAGTTAGGCTGCTGTGAAACGCCCTCAGCTTTTGCACAGTGTACATTTGTTTTTCGTTCTCCTTTTGCTGGAGCCAGTATTTAAAGTTCAGTCATAAATACATGTATTGAAATCATTATATGGTGCATTTAACCATATGCACCACATTAATGCACCATATAAATGTTAAATGGAGCATTTAACAACAAAAAATCCAAAAAAACAAAAAACAGTTTTTATAATAGATGTGGTTGACTTTGTTGACTAATTGTTTCTGCTTGATTTGTTTGAGCAGTCTGTAAAGTTGTTTTTGCAGAAGCACTCCAGGACCAACTCCTTGAATAAGTGGCATTCTGTTAGGGATATCTTGTCTTATTTTATCATGAACAATGTACACTGAGGTCTAGATACAGTCATAAAAATATGCCAACAGTGTAATTGCATAGCAGCATTTAATGGAGAACCATTTGTTAATCTGATTAGCCTCTAGCATAATTCTAAATTCAGCAAGGGATTCACAGCCAAGCTAGCTGTATTGTATTTGATGGCAATGCTTTGTATTATGCAGCTTTGCTCCTTCTGTAAAGGTCTGAATTTGAAGCTTATTTTCCAACGTTACCTTCCTGCTATCTGCTGACCTGATCTTCTGTCTCTAATGAGTGCATTGTGTAGCCCAGTTACAGAAAATGTGTAAACTAGACAATAAGAGCCTGTTAGCAGCAACCCTACAGAATTAAACATTCAGTAATAGTAACAGGCTTTTCACACAGTGATGTGCTTTGGCAGTGGAAGGATATTTTTGGCAGCTTCCACTAAACCTTGGATGGAACAAAAGGACTCAGTCTTGCATAATGAAAATGTGGAGAGGAGATTGGGATTAAATGTACTAATTGTGTGAACTTTAGTATTTGGACCTTAAATCAGCTATATAAAGTATGTAATCTGTCATTCCGTGCTTCGCGGACCTGTATTATGACAAACCATTGTGACCCATGTCGACCCAAAACTGCTGCTATTTCCATACAGTGTGACACTCCAGTATCACAGAGCATTTGGTCAAGGCAGTATCACCATGCCATTTCAAATATCTCCCATTGTCCTCTAACAGAGAACAAATGCGGCCGAATCAGAAATCACTACATCTCTAAAAGCATATTGCTATTCTCATTCTCTCAAAACCAGGAAACATCGCATTCATTAACTTCATTCTTCTCTTGTTTTCATCCCTTCCCCCTATCTTGCATGCTGGCTGTCAGATTTGGGCAAGCCAACTCAGCCCTCCTGTTTTCTCTCCACCTCCAAATGCTGAACAGCTCTATTTCTTATATCAGGCCTATCAGGTACACATAGTGCCAAGTATTAGTGGGTGTGTGTGAGTGTGTGAGACCTTCCTTTTTAGTCCAGTCCTCTTGTTTTTTGGGGGGTGGGGAGGGTCGAGGCTACAAAGTACTTAGAAAATATGAAGCAGTAGCATTTATGAATGTAAACCATCTTTGCACTTTAGGTCCTTGTGGGTTGTGTATGTTTCTACATTTGGAGTGAAAAATAAATTGATTTGGCTTAGAACAGGAATCATCAGTCGTATCCACAAGGGCAGGTTTTTGCTCCAGTCAAACAGAAACGCACCTAATTTTACTTAATGAATCAACTGGCCACAGTATTCAAAGAGCTAATTACTTATGTGTCCCTTTGTGTATACATGATGACTCAGGAAAATATAAACTTTATTTACAAAAGATTGCAAAGTAGCTTGTCATTGTTCAGCATAGTCACCTCATAAAATACTGCTACTGAGCTATAAACAACAAAAAAGGAGAAGAGTGCAGAACAGAGACTCTCGGAAGACCGAGGGACGCATCAGCAATGCCGTTCAATTTCAGTACAGTTCAGTTTTTCAGAACTGTTCAGCAATTGTTACCCCCTTAGCGTGTTTGTATGATGAATTTGAGCCAAGTATGTGTTTATGCCTGTTAATTCCATCAGACTCCTCCAAGTGTGTCCGAGGCTCTACCTCCAGATCAGGCTCAAGCACAGTCAGTACTGAATCTGCCATCTACAGAGAGGTTTGTCTGTTTTAAGTGTATTTAAACCTTTATGTGTATATAAAAATTGTTGTGGAAAGCATTTATGATGACTCTGTATTTGAATAATACTATTAGTTCAAGCTAGCTTTCATTTATTAATATTTAATATTTCTAGGACTGTGATTCTCAAACATGGTGAACTAAATACTGCTCTGCACCCACCTCATCTCAGGAAAGGCTCGTACATTAGTTTGCCTCATTAGGTGTGTTGGGAGGGGAGGAATGTGTAGGGCAGTGGTGCTCCAGGACCATGACTGAGAACCACTCTTCTATGAGAAACTGGCTTTGAAGTTTAGCCACTAATGTTTTTGTTTTACTTTGTCTCAGTGGACTATCAGATGCAGCATCAGGGCTTAGTGATGGGAACGAGGGCAGACACGAAGCTCGTTCCATGAAGCGCCACCAGCGTCGCTCTGTCCGCAGCCGCTCCCGCCATGACAAACTGGCCAAAGCCAAGCTCGTCGTACTCAATGTAAGTACTTCGCATTTAATGCTTGCCCTAAAATTGATTGGTTGATACAGCTGGGATCAATACAGTAAAAGGGGGGCTTTTAAAAGCAGCCGTTCAATAAGCATACAAAGGGAAATACATTTACAATGAATGAATAAGAATTCCCAAACCTCTAGTGATAATTTATTTACTCCAATATGGTTTGAATGTTTCAGATTTCCAATATTGGTGATCGAGTGGCTGAATGCCAGTTGGAAACCCACAACAGGAAAATGGTGACATTTAAGTTTGACCTGGATGGAGACAACCCTGAAGAAATTGCACAGATCATGGTAATGTTTTCTTATTTTGCCCTCCAGTGCAAGGCAATCTAGTCCAACTTCACTTCAGAAGTAGTTTCTGAAAGCGTTTGGGGTAATTAATGCTTCTGTTTGTGCAATAGGTCCAGAGTGACTTTATTTTGGAGAGTGAGCGTGAGTCCTTCATCGAGCAGGTGCGCGATGTTATAGATATGGCAGATGAGAAAGGAGAAGCCATAAAAGACAGTTATCCCCAGGTACTTGTCAGCCTTTCTTCAACAGTGCTCTTTATACTACAGCACATGCAAGTATTGTTAATAGTGATTATCATTATAGGTGACAAGTGACTCAAACCAGCAGCTGCCCGAGAGATCAACTCCTGATCTTCCTGGTAAGGAAGACTTAACTAAAATATTTTTTATATTTTAGCTAATTTTATGTGGTAAGTCATGAAGTTGTTTGTTAATGTAGATTTCTCTTATTTAACAGGTGCACCTCCAAGTCTGGCTGCACAGGTGGTGCACTCAGCAGGGCGGCGTTTCATTGTCAGCCCTGTGCCAGAACCACGACCGCGGGAATCTGTTCGTGCCCCTCCCAGAGCTGAGGCATCTTTTGGAGAAGACCCGCCAGGTGGGTAATTCTCTCTAGCCAATGGCAGGAGGACCTTTAGTGCATGACTTCGATTTTGTGTTTTAACAGTTCCTTTGTTTTTATTACATGAAGTGTGTGATCCTGTCCCAGCTGCCAATATACAACAAGACCAAAGCAACATGGTGCCCAACACCAACCAACTTTCTGTGTTACCTACTCAAACTGGAGGACCGGTGGCTCAAACTGGATACCAGAGCACAGGGATAGTTGCTCAGAACACTTCTGTTACCGTCACTGTCCCTGTCACAGTGGTAACCCAAGGCTCCACTTCTCCGCCTTCGGCTGCTCAGCTACCCAGAACAGGCAGGATGTCTCCCTCCCCTGCTGTATCAGAGCAGCCTGTCGTTCAGCGCCGCCCCTCACTGCCCACCCCAACTGCTCCTTACCCGCAGTCGGAGAGCAACGTCACTGTTACTCCACCTCATGGCGAACAGCTGCCTGCTGCCTCAGTCTCACAGGTACAGCCTGGCCACTCCTCCACCCCCACGCCTCTGCCTGCAGCGGCACCCAGCCACTGTGGAGAGAGCGAAGGGGAAACCCAGGGAAAGTCACCAGGCATCGAAGACATCCATGCCTTGGATAAGAAGCTGCGATCACTTTTCCATGACCAGGGTTCTTCCTCAAACCCTTCAGCTCTACCTGATGGTTCCAGTGATGCAGCCCCCACCTCGTCACCCCCCAACACAATTAGCTCTCCTCCTTCTGGCCTGATTTCCAATGCAGGTCACATCCCGCCAGCCAGTTTGTCCCTGAGCTCAAGCGGACACTTTGTTCCTGGTACCTTTGCTTCTCAGAGTCAAGTAGGAACAGCTACTGTATATGTGCAAACTCCTCAGATGGATCCTAACATGCAAAGACAGCAGGTTGGCATCATAGCAGCTTTTGACCGTAAGATCTTTTTCTTGTTATTGCTTCACTCATTTTTACTCTTGTCCCACACAGACATCTGTGACTGGATCCCTTAATGGACAGAGTGCAGAGAACATCCAGCCTGTGGCAGCTCCAGATGGTGAAGGTGTTAAACTTGGCCGATTTCAGGTAGGCTTAAATGTTTCTCTTGTTTGTTGTAGTATAACATTTCTAGAACAGAGGAAAAAGTTGACTGATGGATCAGAAGTTCTTACTTTTTAAACACTTGTCTTTCCAGGTTTCTGTTGCTACTGATCAGGTCGTAGATGGTGTTCCTGTTCAGAATACTATGGCATCATCCAGCAACACCTCCTTATCGTCATCCTCTTCGTCCTCATCACTCTCAAGCCCTGAAAACACTCTCCATAAGTCCCAAACTTTGCTAAAGACAGATTTTGGCCTCACCACTCAAGACTCCCTCCCTGCTACTACTACTTCTACTTCTACTACAATTGGCCGTTTTCAGGTGACCTCTAGCTCTGATGTCACAGTGGGCAGGTTCTCAGTTAGTCCGTCTGGAAAGGACGATGCTACCAAAAATACAGCAGAAGTACCAGACACCAGTCAGGATCTCCAGATGTCTCCTGCAAGCTATCAGTGTTGCTTAAGCAGTGACAACGACTCTGAGCCAGAGGACGAAACCTTTAAGAAGGAGATCAGACAGCTAAGGGAGAGGTAGGACTTTTCCATTTATGTAGATTTTTTTTTTGTGTTTATTTTTGTTTTATTTTAATTGTAGTAGAGAAATGGTTTATTAATTGGTTTACTAAGATATTTTTTCACTTTCTATCTTAACATTCCGTTCTGCAGACATGTTACTGAGATCCAAGCCCTGCAGACGAAGCAGAACAAAGAGATTGAGGAACTATGTGCACGAATGGGCAAAAGACGCCCCCCTGTGGTTGCCCCCTCTGCTGCAGCCATTGCTGGAGGTCGTCGGAGGCCCTCCAAAAGCAAGGGAAGCAAGTCCGGCCGCAGTGGCAGCAACCAAGGCAGCCCCCAGCAACAAGGTACCAAGTTACATTCCCCAAAGACCCGTACACACACACACACACACACACACACACAAATAAAATCTCAGGTAAATAATTTCCTGTTGTTATAGGGGAAAAACATGATTCAGTCAGTCAGTCAGCTACAGGGACGATTCCTGCTCCACAAAGTACACCTGTTCAGTCAGAAGGTTCGTTTTATTAGATTTTTTTTTTTTATCTCTTTTTTTTTTGTACACCAGTTAAGCTAATCTTGGGTCACTCTGTCTTCTTTACTTTCAATCCTGTTCACTGTCAGTCTAGACTTTATCTGTTATTCCATAATTTGTCAATCCATCCCCCCCCTTCTTGCTCTATACATTCATAACTGTTATTTACAATGACAGTACTTTGTAAATGCTGCTCTCATTTTTAGGGACTACAAGCACAAATAAAGCAGAGAACGGTTCAAGTCAAGCCACTAATCTTCCTCGAAAAGGCACATTTACAGATGAGCTCCATCAGCTGGTGGATGACTTTGCTCGGGATGCCATGAGCCAGGCGCAGGTTAAGAAAAGCGGAAAGCAAAATGCACAAAGCCACGATGTAAGCAACACAAATCTTCTTGCATTGTTATTTTTAATGCATTTAAGTATTTTCTATCGTTCATTCGTCTTTGTAGAGGTCTTTAAGTCTTGGATTATTCAAATGCTTCACTGCATTTGCCTGAGTAGAATGTCTGTTTGTCCTAGACAATGCCTCGCAAGTACTCTGCACCACAGCTCTGCTCCATGGGCGGTCAGGTGGCTGCCAACCCTGGTACTGGAAGGAAGGGTTCACTAAACTTGACCTCACAGCAGTACAGCTACCCCTGTGCCCCTTACACCACCCCACAGTGGACAGGGCAAGCAGGACACGTTCAGGTGGGTTTGTTGCAGCCCACAGCGCCAAATCCTCTCCAGCAGGGCTTCCATATGGCCACAGTGCCTCACCAAGCAGGAAACAATGGTGGTGGAACCAACTTACGGACCACTCAGGCAAGTTAAGACACAAGGGCACAGCACCACTGGCACTGGATTAGGAAACCCTCGATTGTGTACTGAAAACGCATGGTTGTTTTACCAAATGTAGACAAGGTCTAATCCTGGACTGTAATCTCTGTTCAATAAGTATATTTCAGTACAGGACTAGACTGAAAACCAGTTATGCTGAAGTAGTACAGTGAATGAACAAACCGTTGAGGTTGAGAATATGGTGCTCCAGCCTTGGGATTTTATTTAAGAAAAATGAAAGCAGTCATTAGCTTGTTAGAATCTGAACACCTGGGATCTGTGCAGCAAGGCAAGAGGATGTAGGACCTTCCAGGTTGTGTACAGAATGGCATGAGCATGTTTGAGAGGTGAGACAAAACTCTGGCAGTTCTGTTATTGGTTAAACTAAAATTCTGACCTTAAATGCTTAGCTTTGGTCTTTTTAGATGGAGATACAGGGGATGTTATTCTTTGTAATATAAAAACATTCAGTGGTACACATCTAAAATGGTTAAACCGAACATTTTATTGAACTGAACTTTTGTCTTTGTCTTCACAGGACAGGTTGATTAAAATAGTTCAAGTTGAGGGTTGACAGAGTTTGGGCAATAAATGCTGCCATCTTCTGTATAGTAGGACAGCAATAAACAAGAGGGTTGATGGCATGGGGCGAATAAGCCTTTGTTGATGGTAAAGTGGGATTATATGTTTAATTATATGATATTACACAATCATAACTAAGGGACCCCCTTTGAGATTTTTTTTAAGCATGCTCGGTTTAAAAAAAAAGTTTAATTGAAATGTTTGACAGCATTTGAATTGAAAGGACAAAGATGTGCAATATATGAAGGTTTAAAAAGCAGTGATTCAGCACTTGACAAACTTTACACCTTTTTTCCATTATAAATATTTAGATTGCAGCTTTGTATTTGTGACTTCATTTTGACTATATGTTGTGTAGGCCTATATTCTGTCCCTGTATTCTCTGAAAACATACTGTAACTGATGGATGTAACAAAGGCAGTGAGAGTGGTGTCTGGGATGGCAACAGGGTGTAGCATCCTGTACACACTGGACCAAGTACATATGGGGTGCCTTTTTTTCACATAACCAGATGTTTTCAGATTGAGCCAGCCTTTATATTCCACCCATTGTGTATTTGCTTTAAATTGATCTTTTATGATCAGTGATGGCCATTACTGTATTGTTGGAATTGGCAGTAATAAAACATTCTCAAAGCTCAGTCCCTATAAATAAGTCACTTTAAAAAATAATATCCACAAGATTACAGTATTGCACATTAGTACTAATTTTTCTTTATGCTCTAATACCACTCTGAAACATTAGTACCTAGCCACAAATAGTGCCATTCCCACACAGAAGTGACTTCCTCTCACCTCTGAAATGATCAGCTTGACTTCTCTAGAGAAGGAAAAATGTTACTGCAATGCAGAATATGCACCATTTTAAAAGGACGAACAGGCATGGGAGGTTAATGTTACTTTTGATACTCGAGTGCATGAATTTTCTAAATCCTGATTTTCATGAACCACTTTCTCACAAACGATGTTTAAAGTACCACTAGTGTCACAGACCACACACCCTGCTGTCTTCAATATTCTCAAAATTGCATGTTTTTATAAACACAATCTCATCTGTTAAAATAAATCAGCATTAAATCTGTAAGTAACTGAAACAGGCAATTCATATTGCTAATGTAGTAATTCTGAATTATTTTCGGGCCGGGTCTTTTTTGGTGACTATCGATGGTTGTGAGTGTTAATCTTGTTTAAAAAAAGAAAACTGTATATACAAAAGATTAATTAAAAACATTTTGGAAACAATGTTATTTGGACTTGTTTTTTTTGTTGTTTCACTGTGCTTCTGTACCAGGTCACTTGTCTTGAATTAACCAGTGCAGTTAAAGTAATATTTATAATTGAAATTCAGAGCTAGGCATTTGGAACGTTACACAGCTCCAGGTTACCTTGAATAATTTAGCACTTTTTATAAAAATACGCTGTCCCAAGAAGAAATGACTTTTTTCTACATCCACCACAAATCAAGCTACTGCAACCATTGGCCAGGTCTTATTACAGCACATTATAAAATCTATTTCACATTGTTTTCCTGTTGTAAATAATGAGAAAAGGCAAATGTATCAATTTGTTTGTCAGGTTAATGAAACAACACCACAAACATGGACAAAATCCATTGGTTTATAAAAAAAAAAAAGTTGCAAAGCCTATCCAGTCTCATGACCTAAATCCCCCTTAAAATCTCAAAGCTGTAATTTCCAACAACAGCTCTGCAACAAAAGTATTAATGTTGTTCAACTGTGCTCACTGATTTCCCCATATCAGTTTCGCTTTTTAAACGTGTATGCGTATGTATACGTTTTATTGTGAATATTGTAAATGTATTTGTTCAGCATTTAACCAACATAAAGGTTTATTAGCATGTCTGCATTTATGTACAAGTAGCAGAAAACGAGCAATAAAATAAATGTAAATTAAAATGATAAACTTCAAGGGTCCAGTTTCCTTTTCTTCATGTACTGTCCTTGTCTGGATGGACTCTGTTGACCTACCGATAAAAATTGAGAATCTAAATAACTTATAAAGTGCCATAAATGAAGACGTTGGTATGCAGCCGTTCAGTGTGTCCTTACCTGCTCCTCTAGTCTGAGTAATCTGAGCTGGTGGTTGGTATTGTGTGTGCGGCTGCTGGCCCCGATGCACCATCGGGTCATGAGGCCGGACTGGAGGCCTGAGGGAAGCTGCCCTCTGAGGAGTCTTACTACGCGTCACCATCGCGTGTTCATTAGGTGTGGAGGGTCGGGACATCTCTGAGGAAATCCTCGCTGGATCTTCAAGCACATCGATGCCATCCAAAGTGAAGTCCCACAACTCTGGTTCATCTGAGACAGGTGTTTGGAAGGAGGAAGGTCACATTAGAAACCCTTTGATACTGCAGTTTGCCCAGCCTAGGTTAAGACTGCATCCCTGTGTCGATAAACATGACCTTTTCACCCATTAGCTCTTACCAGCCAGATATTCCTCCTTCTTGGGTATCACTGCTTGTCCATTGGGTGTACTGTGGTTAATGGGACCTGAAGCCTGACCTAATAAGATAGATTTGCCATGGAAAAAGCTGGTAGATTAGGGTTGATACCCTTTCTTGCTTTAAAGTAGTTTATCAAAACAACATATAAATCTTGGTTTAGAATTTTGCTACCTGAAGCAACTGTTCACCAAACTAAGCATGATTAATCTGTCACCTGTACCTGGCTTAGGCTGAGTCTCAGGCTCTTTTTTCAGCTGTGGCTGCCCCTGCTGCATCTTCTTGGCCTCCATCTCCTGCCTGAACTTCTGCTGCAGCTGCTGCTGCCTCAGCTTCCTCTGCTGTTTTGAGTCCAGCGTGGGGTTACAGGAGGACAGGTCAGCCATGTCAGCTGCTGACCTAACCACCATGACAAAGGAAGCAAGTCAGCAGACTTTATTTAAGAACGTAGGAGTACAGCTGCCTGACTGTGGCGATTCAGATAAACATTCAGTTCAAATATTAGACGGCAAGTACATACCTGTGGCAAAATCTAAGTTTATGATGTTTTTAGTTTCATGGTCATTTAGTTCAAATGTGAGCCAGTTACAGTGGATTTCCACATTTTTTATTTCTGTATAAACGTCAGTAAAGTTAAATCAAGACGTAGACAGTGTTTTCGTTTGCAAAATGTGCTGTTCTAGAGACACTTGCCGAGTCAGAAATGTTCACAGTGATGGTGAGAGGAGCTATACATCTGAACTGTTTAAATGTTCTTTGAAAGCCCCCTCAATTATTTATTTTTATTCAGTTATTTCCTTTTTTTGGTGACCTTGAGCAATGCGAGTGAGAGAAATACAACTTTATATTTGGTATATCTTTAGTGCAAATTGGGTCTTAAATTACATTTGTGCAATTAAGATACATCATGTGCAATATTACTGTTTCATTAAATGTCTGCTGCTACTAGGCATCTGAAGCTAGTAGAAGCAGCAAAATCTCTCTTCCTTTGTACTGTCTACTTTTCTGTTGCAACCATACAAATTTCCCACCTGTGGGACTAATAAAGGGTTATCTTATCTTACATTTGAAGTGCCTTTAATTCAAATGTCAATAAATTGTATTGATTTTAACTTGGATGCCTGCAAAACACCCTGGAATCGGAATGATCTGGTGTTACCTGGACATGTGGTTGGGTCTGTTTTCATCCTGCTGAGTTGATGTGTTTCTGGAGTGTGTCGTCGTGTTTGTCAGCGAGGTTCTGGACCCCAAGGTGTTCTGCTGGCCTGCAGTCTCAGGCTGGACCTCAGTCTGTACTGAAGGCGTGTATTGTGGTGCTGTTTCAGATGAAGTACTGAAACCCCTGCTGTTACCTTGGGCCAGGCTGTTGTATCTGGCTTTCTCCACAGACGGCTCAATATCACAGCGCTTCGTCTTGTCTGGGTCTAAAGGGCTGCGGGGCTGCAACAGGAGCAAATGAATGAGTAACTCCATTTCCGCTGTAGCAATCATTTTGGTAAAGAAGCCTGAAAGTACAGCCTTATAGAAAGACTGAGAAACAATCCAAATAACTATAAATCTTTTTTTATCATCCTAGCGAGATTATGCTGAAAAAAGGGTTGTACATTGCATATTGTTTAAGGGTTTAAATATCCTATGCGGACAAAAGTAAGCATTACACCAACAGGAAAAAAAAAAAAAACGGAAAACAACCCTCAAGGTTTTAAGGGTTAACACGTTGCTACAAAAACAGCATTTAGTATTTCTCAGTAGTTGTATGTTTAACGTATGGATTAAGGTAAATTGGATTCATATCCTGACCTGCTTGGGTATTTTGTTGATGGCTATAAGGTATTCCTTGTTGAGGATGCAGTTTCCAAGAGCATTTCCAAAGCATCTTCATGAAATAAAAAAATAAATTAAATAAAATGTAGACACAACTCCCACACTAATGCACTTCATAAAATATACTTTTTTTTAAAAAAAGAGTTGCTGAAGAAAAAAAATCTCCTTCCTAACAAAACCAGAATATACGTTCAGAAACGAGGATTACTTCAGTGCTCTTTTCAGTCCGTCAGTGACGGCCTCTTTTCTTGCTTTCTCCAGCGACAGGGCCTTGGACTTCAGGCCCTCACTCACTCCATAACCCACGTCTTCATGGAAGGAGCCATCCTGTGGAAAACACACTCCTCACTAAATAAAAATGCCTTTTATAGATTAGATGGAACAATTTGACCAAGTTATTTGACAAAAGCGCTCACCTTTAGTTGAACTTTCACAAAAGCACTGACCCCAACATAAAATTTCCCATTAATCAGGTCCACAAAATCTGTACAGAGTGAATAAAATAAACTCAGGCCTGGGAATAACAGTATGATAGCCATTTTTGAACAGAAATCAAATCCATCAAAACAATCATCTGTGACCAGATCAGCAGAATCTCTCTCTATATTCAGAAAGCATCTCCTCTCCTGATGCACTGTCTATCTACTTGTACTAATCCTACATAAAGAGTTTAGCACTTAGAAGTGTTCTCTGGTTCTCACTTGGATAAATGTGTCAGCCAAATGAATGTAATGTAATGACAATTAGTCATTTTAACAATGTGCAGTGTAGTTAAAAAGTGCATGTGACCTTCACAGTACAAAAACCATCACATAACTGATATTCTTCAGCACAAGTCCCTTTGCACAACAGAAGAGAACATTTTTGAACTAATAATCAGTATTAAGTACCTACTTTTAGCACACTGTTCAGTTTTTACCAACAGTATAGCTGTTAATAAGACTGTAATTGCTGGATTATTGTGTTATTATGTGGTCCAATACTCAATGACAACTTATTTCATATCTGCCCATTTTATAACACAGCCAAATGTGATGCACAACATTAGGTGGTCCTTACCGACACTTTGTTGTGAAATTGAGTGAGACCAGCCATTGTACCCAAACATTTCATTGGCCAAGCTGATCACTTTGTGACCTTCAATGTAACACACCTGTAAACATACAGACAAATTTTCAGGTTTTAGCTTCAAGAAGTCCAAAACAGGACAACCGCCAAACTGGACAACCGCCTAACATTATGAAACGGACACCTTGCCTTTTGGCCCCCTCCGGCCTGTCTGGTGCTGATGTATTCTGGTCCGAGTCTCCGTCTAAGAGCGTTCTGAATCGCCTGGTACTCCTCTGCAGTGTAATTGTACTGAAAAATCACCATAATGATCATCATAATCGGTACTAATCAATTTACAAACCACAAAAGTACAATATGAAACATATGGATTACAAGGACAAAAAAGTAAAGTATTTAGACATCATCAAATTCTCTGATTTCTGCATGTTGTCACACAGGATCTTGTGCAGACTAAACCATACATATCAGCATTTCCTCTCTCCAGTCTTACAGTCCACCTGTTTTGTATCACTAGTCCTTCATGAGCTGAATAAGGTGCATTAGAAGAGGAAAAAAAACAACTTATATTTCACATTTTGAACAAATCAGGTCAAACATACAGTCTAATAAACTAAAAACCGAAGTTGCCATCTGTCAAAAATGTTTAAATCGAGTTTAAATTTGCTAAGCATATTCACAGTGAGAAGTGCTTACAATTTTCAGACTATATCATCAGATCCGTACCTGTCCAAAGCACATGCTGGATGTCTGGGGCTGGGTTCTGTCCTCTTGTCTCTCACTGTTATGCTCCATTATGCAGCTGCTGGATTTGTTACTGGCCAGTCCGTTTGGCTGTTGATACCAGTTTGTCTTTGAGTGGAAGACTGCAGCTCTTTCTCTGAACGGTTCACATTCTGTACACTGTACACATGCCTTAACTACACATACCTTAACTTCACCTACCTGAACTCCCAAGTCTGCTTTAATTTATATTCCACATATTTTCATTCATCCTGAAATAAAGCAGACTTCGTGAAGTCCAGCTAACTTCAGCTCCAGTTTTTCTCAGCCGCCGGGGTGTCTGCCTTCTTGGGTTCTCATCAGAACACAAATTCTGAGCGTTAAAAAGGGTTTCAATGTTTAAAAGTTATAAAAAGACATGTTGGAGTCAAATTTCAACTTCCCGCCTCGAGTAAGAAACGTCAGCATGTTTGAGTCACGTGACCGTCTAGTCGTACGTCATACGTCATATGCAAATTTTGAAGGCGTACGTAAAAATGGGCATGTTTGTATTATATTACACTATATTAAATTACATTATATTACACTAGAATGTGTTGTCTGTACTATAATTACGATGGATCTAAATTGACTTGCTGTGTATTAAGACATTTTCAATACTGTGTTTTCAGTGAAAAATATACATATAAAATAATGAGAAGTGTTCCCCATATTTGAGAAAAGTCGTCTGTGTGAGTGAGGATTACCTCCAGTCTGCCAGGCTTCCTGACAGATGGGATGGAAACTGGACTGGACATGAATGGACCCCCTATTGAGAATTACAACATTTAGGTCAAAAATGTTGTGGCCTGATTTCCTTACAGCATTAAAGGCAAAGGATGAAGCACATCCCACATACTAAATCCAGATCACGCCTAAATACTTGTATTTCTTCATCCACAAACACTATTTTTTGTACATGTTCATTTAAATATGTATTTTTTTCTTGTGCATTTATTTGGATTTATTTGTAGAGCCAATAAAGAAACACATCCTAATATTTTAACTTTTTTGTGTTTTCAGGTGTGTGCTTCTAGGTAAAATAGTCTCTGTGAGAAATGAGGAACTGTAGTAATGCTTTAGTGTTGTGTAATCCCTCTATTATAATTTATATCTTTACCTCCAATGATATTACTGCATTGTTATGTTACAGTAATATGTAAAACATGTATTGTATCTTACAGTATCATGAACCGAACCAAACCGTGATGTCAGAACTATAGTGTGACCTTTCTGTACTGTTACACCCCTAATATAGAATAAGTTTGAGTGGTGTTTGTGATCCAGGACTAAACATCCAGCATCAGTACCTGACCTCACTAATGCTCTCATGGCTGAATGCAGTCTAATCTTCACAGCAATGCTGTAACATCCGAGTAGACATGTAGACTTAGAGTAGACATCCTTCCTATTAAAAATCTGCATAATTAAAATACAAAGTCATTCAGAAGAGTCAGATGATGAATAGTGAGGAAACATGTCATGATGTCTACATATTGTACATATTTATATTTTATTTGCCTCCCACATTTTTCTTAAATGTATTGTTGACCATGTTAAAAAAATCTTTTTTTTTTTTTTGGGAACGATTTTGCCTTACAAGACCCTACATGTGATCCTCTGTCATAAAATACTAAATACATTTTTTACAAAAAGTTTTTTGTTAAATTAATGTGAAACATCTCTGCCAGCATATTTACAGAAAATGCATAATAATTTCTGTGAGGCTATGATGAAACTCTTCGGACGTCTGGTTCCATTTACCACTACTGGGAGCCATTTTGATTTGGATCAAGTTTCTCCAGAATGGAGCATTAATGTTGACTTTTGTTTACATGCCATCACAGAAACTGAATGGGGGAAAAAGTGGGATTCTCACTTAAATTTGTTCGATTTCAGACGAAGTGTGGGGCGAGCAGGTGGGTGGACTTTTTGGGTTTAGTGTGGATTTTATTAGCCCTGCAATAGTGGAATAGTCTTATCATATCACTACTTATGTCAGTATTACTTGTATATGACTGATCTCTGCTGCAAACAATAACAAATAATGTAATATATTCCTAACCGTCTGTGTCGTTGGTAATTCACATAACAGTAAGTTATCTATAGTAGACCACATGGACAACAGTATTGAACAGGAATTTTAATGAAATTGCATTCAAATACAGACTTTAATATGGAGTTGGTCAACTTTGCAGCTACAACAGCTTCCACTCTTCTTGGGAGGCTTTCCACAAGATTTTGGAGTCTCTGTGGGAATTTGTGTCCATTCATTCTGTAGAGCATTTATGAGGTCAGGCACTGATGTTGGGCGAGAAGGCCTGGCTCACAATCTCCGTTGCAGTTCATCCCAAAGATGTTGGATGGTGTTGAGGTCAGGGCTCTGGGCGGGCCAGTCAAATTCTTGCACACTGAACTTTGTGCGTAGAGACACAGTCATGCTGGAATAGAAAAGGTTCTTCCCTAGACTGTGTCCACAAAGTTGGAAGTATGGCGTTGTCCAAAATGTCTTGGTCTGCTGAAGCATTAAGATTGCCCTTCACTGGAAGTAAGGGGTCTGAAAAACAAGGCGTGTCCCAATACTTTTGCCCATTCTACTGATTTTCTTATTGGATTTTATTTGAACATTATATTTTATATTGCTATTGTCTGTATGTCTGTGAAGTCATAAGCATAAGCAATTTCCTCCAGGATGATATAAAATGTTCCTATTCTGATGACTGCGTCGTGTTGTTTGGGCTCTGAGGGTCCGAGCAGTCAGTCTGGTGTGTGTCTGACAGTCTGGCAGCCAGGAGGAGCAGGAGGGGCGAGCAGGAGCTGGAGCTGAAGCTGGAGCAGAGGAATGATGGACGTTTAGAGCCCACCCTGGTGCCAACGAATTTGTGCCATTTCATTGGGAAACAGGAAGGTGTGCTGGAGAACCAG
This sequence comes from Brachyalestes nurse, assembly GCA_037974405.1. Lineage (NCBI taxonomy): Eukaryota > Metazoa > Chordata > Actinopteri > Characiformes > Alestidae > Brachyalestes > Brachyalestes nurse. The sequence continues at coordinate 9,968,198 of JBBPCY010000032.1, read as the reverse complement.
GAGCCACGCATCGTCTTGCATGCATGCCTCGCCTTTTTATGTTTTCTTTCCCAAAGTTAACGCAGCCACGACACGGGAGTTTACGCACGGAGCACATGATGGTGAGTTCGAGACTGTGTGTTGTAAATGTCTGCTCCCTTTTGTAAAACCTTACTATTATCCTAACACCCTCTGCTAGCCATTCCCCTCCTTTATAGCTTGGCTGCTATCTGTTTTTGTTATTTTTGCCACTGAAGTACACGGAGTACCAGCCGAAACCAGGTGAAGGTGGAGATGCATTACTAGAAAAGAAACGATGAAAGGAACCAAAAACGTGGACAGGCCCATTCTTTGTTCGTTTAAAGATGTGGATTCGATAGGAGAGAATAAAAAGCACGAGTGGAAAAACAATGCGAGTCATATCCTTCCTCTCCAAGGCAGCTGAAGTTCTCATTCGCCTCCTGATTCCAGTCTGCAAGTCCACCTTAAGAACAGTGTAGTGGCGAGGCTGGTGGCTGCTCAGGCGCCTCCATGGAGAAGCTGCACATTTTAAGGTGGAGCAGAACAATTAGAGTGAAAAAGCTGGTGCAATAGGGAGACAACTTTAGCCACGTTCCTCTCCAAGTAGAAACTAGTGGGAGTTCAGTGCCTGGCTCTGTGCCTGACCACGTTTAAGACGCAGCCACAGTTCAGCTCCCGAAAATAATACCTGACATGCGCTGGCACGCCGAGGAGGAACAAAAGGAAACTGAGGGGATCTGTTTTCACTGAAACAGAAAAGTGAGCTGATGAAGTAGCACCACACATCTGAAGACTCCTAAAACTGTGTTTCCTGTGGGTGTTGTTTTGGGCCCGTTTTAATTGTAAGTATTGTGTGTCTGCTGTGGAGGCTGGTGACTGATGCAAGAGTCTTTGTTTGGATCCGTTTGTGTTGAACGGTGAGTGAACGGACACGGCCAGCAGGGGGCGCTCTTTGAATGGGATTTCAAATGGAAGTGAACTTAACGGCCCCTCACACCTAAACACACCCTTAATATACACACGACAAGGACAAAAGTATTGGGACACACCTGTTTGCAAGGGTTTCGTCCTTACTTCTAGTGAAGGGCTTAATCTTAATGCTTCAGCATACCACAGCCTTTTGGACAACGCCATGCTTCCAACTTTGTGGACACAGTTTGGGGAGGAACCTTTTCTATTCCAGGATGAAAGTAACATTCATAAAGACATGGTTGGATGGGAGAACTTGCTTGACTGGCTCACACAGAGCCCTGACCTCAACCCCATTCAACACCTTTGGGATGAACTGGAGCGGAGATTTTGAGCCAGGCCTTCTAGTCCAACATCAGTGCCTGACATCATAAATGCTCTACAGAATGAATGGGCACAAATTTCCCACAGAACTCCACAATCTTGTGGAAAGCAATCCAAGAAGAGTGGAAACTGTTATAGCTGCAAAGATGGACCAACTCCATATTAAATCTTTGTTTTTGAATGTAGTGTCAATAAAGTTCCTGTTGGTGTAATGGGCAGGCGTCCCAGAACTTTTTGTCCATATTGTGTAGATTGTACATAGCTCTAATTATTGTTTTTTTTTTTCAGGACAAAAGATTGTGGTGCAGCCCGTCCTTATACAAAAAACTCTATAAACAATGCCAACAATCAATATGACGCTTTCAAATGCCTAGTTTTAATTATTGTTTTCCATGGAAGACAGCAAATGAGTTATTTAAATCAAAGTTAATCTGCTCATTTCTACTCTGAGAAGGTTTTTTGGCTTGTCTCTGTGGCCAGCCATGGCTTGTGAATTCACATCATCAGATTGTTGTTTATGTTCTGTTCTCAGGAGCTTCCTTCAGGACGTTCTGAGTAAAAGTGGGAAGCGTTCTCTTCTTCAATAAAGATGCTGGAAGAATTAAGTGGGACACACACTAGACCACCCACCCCCAAATCAGCCTCTTTCAGTTTCTCTGCCCTGGCATCCCTGCCGCACTGCCTACACATGGACGGGAGCAGTCACCCCATCAGGAGGTGAGATTACTTATTCATCTCTCTGCAGATTCATCTCCAGCAGGGTCCTCAGAGCAGGATTTTCACTCCAGAATGATTTCTTTCCCAGATATGTGATGTTTACAAACTCTGTTTCGGTGATTACTGAGCCACACCTTGTTTTTTGACTACTTAGTAGGACAAGGATCATAAATTCTCATGAAATATTGCAGCCAATTATCGCTGGTCCATGTATTCACAGCTTCATAGAGTAAAGAATACAACAGTTTCCTTTGAAACATTTTTAGCTGCTCCCCGTTTTGTTGCTCTGAAATCCTGTATTGAGTTTCCAGATGTTGAACAAACCCAGTTAGATTTTCCTAAATCAAGATCAAGAAGAGTTTTATTCTCACCCTTATCTTATTCAGCCATATAATGTAGAACCAACATTCATACATAGTACAGAACACAGTACAGTATTATATATATGTTTACTGTCATATTAACTATATACTCAGTACACAGTGAAATAAAACAACGTTCCTCAAGGACTATGGTGCAACACAAAGAAGAAAAACAGAAATACCACAGAGACCAAAAACAGAACAACGTAGACTACACAAGCGCAGACAGGACAGGAATAAAACTGCACAGATATGTTCAGCATCTCTCACTGTAGCGAATGAAGTGTTCCTTTTAGTAATAATAATAATAATATAATAACAACAATAATGACAACCATCACTATAACATGTATTATTATTATTGCTGGTGTTGTTGTTATCATTATTATTATTATTATTATTATTATTATTTATTATGTCTTCTGCAAATAATCAGAATCAGAAAACATCAGAAAACGGAGAAAATTACTTATGCTACACAAAGGCAAGAACAATTTAAAATACAGTATAAGTGAAAATGACCTCTCCTGATATAGAAAGTGTGTAGTACTAAATACACTAAGAAAGGCTCTAGATGTGGGAACATTGTTGGTCTGATTGCAGCCACTTCACTCAGAGTTATTGGATGGAGTTCCACCAGTCCAGAGCTGGGGGTCTCACCCCTCTAACTTTCATTGTATATGGTGATGTTGGGTTAATGCTGCAGCTCTGTTCAGCTGGTCACTGCTCTTCTGTGGAAATTATACACGCTGTGTGTCTGCAGTGGGGCACCTGGATCAGCAGTGGCTGCACCTTAAAGCAGCTGAGTTCATTCATTAGAAGGTCTGGATACTTTTGGACATTGGACAGTGTGCATGAAGTCAGCAGAACTTCCACCCATGGCCAAGTCTAGAATCCGGAATCAGGACGGAGGAATCGATAGAAATGTGAAAGTCAATGAGCACAGATCAGCGTGACGGAAAGTTTTGCTCGACTATTTCAGGCTCGTGTCAATATTACAGAGGACTTCCTAGTGCTGTCAGATGTACAGTCCAGCATGTGGGACATGGCTATTGAATTGAAATGAAATTTCAGCGGATCATTTTCGTACGCTGTTGGAATAAAAAGCTACTGGACGGATGAATAATCCCTCAAAAGTACAGCCTGATCTTTAACGTTCAGCTCTGTATGAACTTTAAAAGTACACTGTGTTCTCTTTCAGAGGGAAAGGGGGCTTGTTGTACCTTTTCATTACTTTGTTTTATAATAAAAAGCCTGGAGTAAAGACAGGGTGTGTAGAGCCAGTGTAATCTGTTTCTCTCATGAAGTACTGTGCAAAAGTCTTAGTCTCCTGTGCAAACTGTATAAAGGCTTTTATCTGAGCAGTGAGGGACTTTCTGCCAGCAAATACAAGTTAACATTACAATAAATACAAACAAACAAGAAAGCATTAAATAAATATCAGGATTTGTTTTGTTTGTAAACAGTACTTGAAGTTTTGTGAGCCGGTTGTATGAACACAGGTTCGGTTCCAGATTTCACCTCGATGCTATCAGCCTTTGCATGGATTTGTGAAACTCCAGCAGCTCCTGACTTTGTCTAATGAAGTATTGATTGAGCTGAAGGTATTTCTGGTATTTGCTGAGAACTACAATGTAATACTGGACTCCCACGAGGAGAGGGCTGGGAATGATTACGCAAGCACATAGATATACATAAAATCACAATTTACTATTAATATTATTTGCATATATTGTACTATTAGCTTTGAATAACATACTGCACAGCTAACAGGTTTTATGTGGAATTTCCTCAGGACTTTTGCACGGTACTGCATGTTCCCTTATTAAGTACTGAAACAATTTATTCTTCTTAATGGAGCTTTAATATTGCATGGCGTAATGGAACGTATTCTGCTCACTGGACCTTTCGCTAATGAAAACAGTGTAACGAAAGTAAATAATTCAGCAGATAAGTGATGCCTCATACTAAGCAGGCCTGCTGTCCAGAACCTGACCAGCTTGTTAGGAGCTGCTCTGGCATGTGGTTGGATGGACATTGGACTTTTTCTTTCTCTTGCCAGTGCTATTTTTGAAGTGGATTCCTGAGCCGGGAGAATTCTCTTATCAGAATCAAACAGAATGAGGTCCCGGCTTGCCTTACGCTGCCAGCCTGTCTTACGTCACTCTGTGCTTTCCCCGGCCACGTTCTGTGAATTCCCGCTGTCCCAAACAGCTGAACGAGAGAAAGACATGCTGATAGAGTCGTGGGGCTGTCTGGCCTTTCTGAGTGTTTGGAGTAAAAATGAGTTGCTTTATTGTGATGAGAGCAAAATGATGAATGTTTGTTATTTCAGACAATATTCAGAAGGAAGCCAGATTCTTTTTAAAAGCCAAGTACCACATCTGGCTATTAGTCTATACATGGATGGATTTCTTTATGGCTGTTGGGGGAGATTCCTAAGAGCTGCATGTATTTGTGCAGTGTTGTAGTGAGAGAACGTTGTGAAAATGCAAAAAGGATAGAATACACGCAAAAAATAACACCTTAAGTGCCATAACTCCCCTTTAATGAAATTGCAACAACGAAAATTGAACTTTAAAAATAAAAAATAAACATAATGAACAAAGGAAATAACTTTTGATGGACATTTGTTGTAAATTGAATACGGCTTCTTTTTTTCTTTTCTTTTGAAAGGGTGGTGTGTATATAAAAAAAATGTGTGAATAAATGTATAGATAAATGTGTGTGTGTGTATGTATATATATTTATATACATAAGAAAAGTGTGGTTTTTTGTGTGTTAAAGAAAGAGGATGTACAAAAAAGGAGTTAAGTGTGAAGAGGAAGGAAATTAATTTCTCAAGAAAAACGTTTCTGACCAGACTTCAGCCTCTTCTTCCATTTCACTCTCCCACTACACACACACATACACACACACACACACACACTCTCTCACACATACACACACACACACACGCGTTCCATGGGTCATGTTCGCTCCTCCTTTTCTCTGACTCGGCTCAGGATTAACTGCTGTTACCTTGTTTTTTCTGTCATGATCATGAGGACTCTGTACCGGTTGAAGTTGGTCAGTTCTCCGAACCTGAGCCAGCTGGGCAAGAGTGAGAAGGCTTCACTAGAAGAGCAAGGCTCAGGGCCAAACGCCACATGGAACAGGTGAGTATTCAGCCGAGTGCCAGTTTTAACTCAGAAGGTAGTTATTAAACAAATCCAGTGTATCTGAAGGGTTCTAATGAATAGCTTGATGAAGGTTTTGCTCACTTGACAGCATGTCATCACTGTCATAACAAAACCTTGTATCTAATCATCACCAGTGAGGCTGGAGAAGATAGCATTTGTGATGCTCTGAAAGTGTTCAAAGTGCATCTGGTAAATGATTGCAGTCCTGTCTTAGGAAAGCCTGTGCAATAACTTTAGTTTACAGGATCTGAAGATCATTTGAAGCCATTTCTATTGGTCCATTCATCCTGAAATGTTCAACAGTGTACATGATCGCTTTAAAACAACAAAGGTCTTCACATGACAACAACAGTGTTCTAAGGAGTGTATGGCCTGGTGAGATGGAGTGTGTTTCTGTTCATCGCAGCATTCACAATGCAGTTATTGGAGTTTTCCAGAAGAAGGGGTTGGCTGACAATGAGCTGTACACATTAAATGAAGGCGTAAGGTGAGTCAAAGCGGATAAACCACAATCAGTCTTTCCAGGCGTTGCTTTAGTAACTCATTAGTCTTCGGTCAGTGGAGAGGTCAGCTGCTTTTCAGATTAGTCAGTTGTTGATTAGTCAATTTCACTCGGATAGATGTTAGCTGGACCTAACCACGACTGCCAGCTAGCTCCAGATTCACTTTACTGTCCCGCATTACGAGAAGTCTGGCTTGAGTTTCTTCCATGCTACATCCATATAGAAAACATCAACACGTAAAAGACAGGTTAAGACAAGACCCACACACAAAAAGCTACAACATAAAAGGATATCTGTATGCTTAACACTTGTTTTTCATGCCAGTGCATGTGGTTCCTTTCTCCACATTCCTGTACGGTTGTGGGTGCTGGAGTAGAATATAATATGTTGCAATAGAATACAATACAACTGGGGCAGCATTAGAGAGAAAATGGATTAGAATAGTAATGTTTTTGTGTTTTAAGTTCTCTACTGTAAGAAGCTTTGAAGCTATTCCTGACTGAAAAACAATGCACACATAATATTATATTTATAATAATGATAGAACCTCATTACCCTTGTTTCCCCTTTCATTCAGGCAGCTGCTGAAAACTGAACTGGGCTCTTTTTTCACAGAGTACCTGCAGGTAAGGCAGCGCGACCAAACTTGTGTGTGGACTGAAACAGTGGATTGATTGTCACTGAATGTCTCTTTCCCTCTCTCGTCTTTCCTCTTTCTTCAGAACCAGCTGCTGACTAAAGGCATGGTCATTCTGAGGGACAAAATACGATTCTATGAAGGTGAATGGCGGACAGCTGGGAGAGCCCACTCTTCAGTAGCAGCATTACCACTGTATCAGTCCACTGATAATGATCCCCAACAACCCCGAAATCTATCAGTAGAACTTATCGTTTATACGTCGTAATTCGTATGAGTAGTGCGCTCCGATCCGTGATGTGAAACTCCGATCCAAGATTTATTTATCTCATTTACGGATGCAGCAGTAAGTCGTCCTGTGAGTGAGCCAGCGGGAAAACACTGTCAGAACCAGCATGTTTTTCTTCCTTAATATTAGTTTAATGTTTAATCATCACGAGCTCTCTTCACATTGAGATCTGAACACACTCATACTGCTGCTCTGATACACTTTTTTTATTAAACACTGAATGAAACAGCCACAAAGTTCTCATTTTTCAAAGATGCAGATGCAGAAAATATTCATAGCCACCATTGGCTCACAGCTGAAGCTCTGCTGCGCTGTGTGTGGGCATGTGGGGAGAATTGGGGATCTCAGAGAAGCAAACAAACCCTTCACGACAACGAGCTCGGATGAGAAACATGGCATAAGTGCTAATGTGGCATTTTATGTATTTCCAGGTTTAACTGTGAGTCCAGCTGGAAATGCCAGGATCAGACTGACTTCAAGCATGTTAGATTATAACCTAGAATTTCTGTGTTTTTTCTCAGGTCAGAAATTACTCGACTCGCTGGCTGAGACGTGGGACTTCTTCTTCTGTGACGTTCTCTCCATGCTGCAGGCCATCTTTCACCCGGTCCAGGTAGCTACTGCACTTGTCCTACTTTCTGCGTCTCTATGTCCACTGTTTTGCCGTTGAGATATGTTTATTCTGTTTATCGTCAAAGTGCTGCCAGCTGTGTCCACACTTTTTGCCCACGGTGTGGCAAAAACATCACTATTTGCTGATAATTTCTCAATAAGTATCTGGGCTGCGGGACATGGATGGAATTCATTATTACCACTAAATGCATTTCAGCAAGAAAATGTAAAGTTTGATTGCATGATTTCTATAAAGCCCAAAAAACATTGGTTTTATGGACAAAAAAAGAATCTTCCCTTCATTCAGTGCCTGATGTCTTACTGCTGAACTACCGAGGGGGTGTTAACCTGCTGTCTCTTAGCAAGATGTTTATGGTTAAGGACGTCTTTTTTTATAACTGGCGTGACCTTTAGTGTCTTGAAGTCTGTTTATGAGTCCGCTGTGTGTTTTTCTCAAAGTTTGTTTCACTGCATTTTGTCCTCTTTTGGGTGCCTTAGCCATGATGTCACAGACTCTCTCTCTCACACACATTTTTAAGGAAACTCGACTGTCTGCTCTCTCTCCCCATATATTACAGATGCGACTCGACCACAAAAAAAGTTTTTTTAAATGAGCAGTACTCTGCCCTGATCAACCAATCAAAAACCGGAATCCTCACGCATTACGCCAGATATTAACAAACAGTTTGACCTCAGAATCACACCAGTATTTAAAAAACAAAATAGTAATTGCTGAGACAGTCACACTAATTCTATTTCTACATGTTGCAATGTGAAGATTCAACTTACAATATATTAGCACATTAGTGATTTTTGACCTGCATCGTTTTGACCTAAAGGACCTGTTTGTGTTTGTTGGGTCTTGTGAATGTCTTGATTGATCTGAAAACCAGAAGAATCTCATCTGGACCATTTGGAACAGGTCAGGTCAGGACAGAAGATGACGCATTTAGGGATATTATATTATATTTAGGGACACATTTAGGGATATTATATTATATTTTCTATAATAAGATCAGGTAGATGATACACTGACAATGTTAGAAACTAGGCAAGAAACAAGCTGCAGTGGCCCCTACTGGTGTTTAGTCATCTTTCAACTGCATGAGCTGCATGAGAATGCAGTGCTTAATTCTCATTATATCAGAATAGAGTGTAAAATAAAATGACTTTTGACTATCCTTTATTACATTATTTCTGAACCATTTGAAGCATTTTATTTTACTAAATGTTTTATTAGGCTATTTTTAGCTCTCATTTCCTAGCCACAGTGTAGCTGTAAGAATCAGTCATGGCTGTTTACTGGGGAGAAGGGAACATGTTTCAAACACAAGCCATTTAAGTCAAACTGAGTGAGCACTGGGATGTGATGGGCTGGGAATTATCTGCCCTTTTTACTTCAAGCATGATGTACGGCTCTCCTGAATGCCACACTGAAACTGAACAGACTCACAGGACTCTTGGCGGCTGGGACTTGTTGAGAGCAGCTACTGCTAAAGACATTTAGAACACTCTGGAACAATTAATACATCTCTGAAACATACCGTGCAAAAGTAATCATCCCCCTTGAAATGAGGCTTTTTTTCCAGTCAGTAATTTTAATTGAGGTTACGAAGTCATTTTATGTTCTTTGGGCATTAATATTGGAAAGAGGAGAGAAGAATCGCCAGAAAGGAAAACAGATCCTCCAATAACGTTTACACTGTCAGTTAAATGTGACCCAATTCCGATTTTTTTGCTCATATGTGACACAGATCGGATCTGTGCCATGAC
>JBBPCY010000032.1:9948652-9958730 GCA_037974405.1 Brachyalestes nurse | reverse complement strand
CTTGCTCATTCTAAAATTTCGGACCCTCTGCTCCTCGCTAAAGCCCGCCACAATATTCTCCCACCAATCCTGAGATCTCTCACTCACCCAGACGTTCTTCTGAATGGTCGAGGCCATAATAACTGAAGTATATGCGCAGGCTGCAATAATCGCCCTTTTCCTTCTTCTCCGCTTTAAAATCATGGTGTTATTTGGCGAAGTTGGCATATATCTCAGAGCTAGCATTAAGCATATTTCGCGTTCGTCCATCTTGGCTACTGTGTGGTGTAACCACCCCCTTTGCTATTGCAAGTGTAAACAAGCGAATCGGATATGGGTCACAATTTAAAAAACGTGTAAACAGAAGGTAAAAAAATCGGATATAGGCAACAAATCAGAATTGAGCAGTGTAAACGAGTCCTAAATGTCTGTATTTCAGTTTGGGATTCTTTTATTGGTGTTAGAAGTGGGGTGATAAACGAGAACATTTCATTGCAGGACGGTCTTCATCCCTGAGTAATGTATAGTTAGGTGTTAGTTGTTGTTTTTAAACTGTATATGTGGTCCTAGATGAATGTTGTTTCATTGAGTATATGGCTGAAATGAAAATCAACCTACTTGACTTGACTTGGTGACTCAGGGGAAGGAGCCGTCGGTGCGGCAGCTGGCTCTGCTGCTCTTCCGGAACACCATCACTCTGAACATGAAACTGGAAGAGGCTCTGTCCAGACCGAGGGCTCGTGTCCCTCCATCTATCGTCCAGATGCTTCTGGTTTTACAGGTACAGACTAGGAGTGTAAACCTGTGACGTTACAGTAATTCAGTTCAGTTACAGGAAAAGATTCAGAGCATCATGAAATGTCAAATTTGCCCCAGTTATCTTTGATCAGCTGAGAATATATTTTAAAAATACCCTGCATACACAAACTGACTGGAGCAGCTATGCACACAGTAGTACAGTCAATTAAAAATAATACACCAACATTTTTTGCGATTTATTTTACATAAAATAATTTTTAGACTAATGAACGCATACTTAATTTATTCATTAATTAACAAATTCCCACAGAAACGGCAAAATATTGTGGAAAGCCTTCCAAAAAGAGTGGAAGCTGTTAGAGCTGCAACTCCACCTTAAAAGTGTATTTAAATGCAAGATCATTAAAGTCCCTGATGTGTAAAGGTCAGGCGTCCCAATACTTTTGTCCATACTTTGTATGAATGTGTATGTCCGGGTCCTCATGCTGTGCTTTATGGTGTGCGCTGTGCAGGGTGTTCACGAGTCCAGAGGTGTGACGGAGGAGTATGTGAAGTTGGAGTCGCTCATTCAGAAGGTGGTGTCTCCGTACCTGGGCACGCAGGGGCTCTGCTCACACGACTGCGATTCCACTGACTGCTCCTGTGTTATCGGTGAGAGCACTGTTAAAGGGTTCTTGGTGTGATGTCTCTTTGCCTAATACTATTTTTGGTTTCTTAAAGGACTGTTTAATGTGTAGTTCTTCAAAGAAACATTCTTGTAAATAAGATGTGGGCAACAACCTGCTGCTACTCAGATGTGCAATTTCTTAATGGGTTTAAATCTTTACCATTATGTGCAATATCTTACTATAATGTGCAGCAATATTACTATGTGCAATATTACTATGTCAGTATTACTTATGTACTATTAATCTCTGTTACTTACAGTAACAGACTCGGTATAGAGAACAGGTTCTTCAGACACGTCTCATCTCGATTACAAAAATTGTCCTTTTGGGGACTAAAAGGAAATATTAATGTCATTATCTGGTTGACCACATTTTAACCTGGCCAAAGGTTTCATGTAGTTGTTCCTCTTTTCAGTTCCATTTCCCTGTATCGTTTCTAATCCCTGATTTCCAGTACAGAATAACGTAAGCTTTATTGCCATTTCAGCTTTATACACTTATACACTGAGACGAGATGGCATGGCTTCAGATACAGAGTACAATAGGACACATAGTACACAAACTCTAAACTAGAAGTAAAAATGTGCAGTTTGGTACAAGGTCATTTTTTAACATCCAATAAATTGGGGTAAAAGCTAAATGTTTAACATCCGAAACATTGGCAGTTAGGTAGAAAGCAACAGTACTTTATATAATAATAATAAATAAATACATGTATGTAATAAATATACATTCAGTCTAAACATAACATACATGAGTCAGTTCACAGTTCAGGTATGTGTGTGTTGAAGAGTCTAATGGCTTGTGGAAAAAAGCTCCCACGCTGTCGTCTTTGATGCTGTGATACCGTTTACCAGGCGGGAGCAGAGAGAGGAGTCCGTGTGAGGGGTGTGAGGAGTCGCACACAATTCAGGAGGAATAAAAGGGATTATTCTAAATCTCACATCAGTGTTTCATTGCTCACTCTCACAGAAAAGCGTCTGCAGTGGTGCTGGTCCAAGCCTGGAGACGTGCCTGCCGTTAACCCAGTGGTTCGCTCCAAAAGCTACAACATCCCGATGCTGACCCCGGTGGCTGAGTACGATTCTGAGGCCAGCTCGGTGGGCAGCGTGGGCATCCGGCGGCACTCAGCCTGCGAGGTCATCTCCTGCATGGAGCAGCAGGGCTACTCCTCCCTTTCTGTCGGCATAGAGACCAGCTCCACCCCCCAGCTCTCTCTGGACCACGACCTTACCTTAACCGGAGTGATCCGAGGAGCCGCCGGGCAGCCTCCTCGCATCTTGCCTGCCATCTTTGTCCACAACCCGGCAGGGCCCCTACACCCTGTCCCTCAGACCTCCAACTCCGACGCTGAGAAGGTCGTCTCCTCGCCCACTAGCTGCTCCTCCAGCCCGGAAACTATCGTTATGCAGGGTGTCGATTCTCTGGAGTCGGACCAGGATGGGATATTCATTGACTTCTCCCACTGTCGCTCTGACTCTTTCGGCACCAGCCGGAAGACCAGCTGACTTTAATCGCTAGGTGCAAAGCAATGAATGTCATCAGCTACGGCTTCGTAGCTCCACAAATCCCGAATGAACTCAAGAGTCTTACAGTTCTCAAAATGGATTTCTCAAGAAAGTACATGTATAAATAGGGTATTATCTCTTAACTGTTATTGGAGATGAACTCTGTATTCAAACTCCTGCTACCACACTTGGTTTGAAAGAAGACCCGGATTGTGTTGGAGGTTTCTTTTTTTAAGCTGTTGCTTTTATAGGATTACTCTACCAGTGGAAGTACTGTATGTTTATGGGCTATTTCTACCTGCTGTTTTGATAGGTACGCGCTGCCACATGGAGAGCCTAATTTGCTTCAACCTTTCTCCATGTATAAATAAGACCTGAATGTGAAATGTTATGTCTGTGATTGTTTTGGACTTTGATACACAATTTTCATTTCATTCATTCTTAGGGCTGTGAACATCAATCAGGTACAGGTCGTGGTATTTTGGGGGCCTGAGTTGTCTTTCTGCAGATTGGGGTAAAAAGACGAATGATGCAAAAAGATCATTTTCATGGTTCAGAACACCTTGAACTTTATGAAGAGGACTGTACCTGTTTCGCATGCTGGTGTTTAAAGAAAATGTTGCACTCAAACCTTTATTGTAAGTTTTAGCTGCACTATTGTAAAGAATAGAGAAAAGGGAAAAGAACTGTATGGCAAAATGTAAAACATGCTGTATCGTGTTCCGTTTAATCCCTTGTGAAGTTTCAGGTCAGTAAATCAATTTTGTAGATTAATTTAGATGACTGATTTTAGCTACACACTGCTTTGATTTAATAATTGTAAGATATTATTTATTAATATAGAAATTAGAATCTATTTGATCATTTGTTCACCTATTCTCTTTTTAAAGCCATCTCTGTGCAACTGTGGACAATACAGGATACTAAAATATTAGATATTCAAATAGCGTATTTGGGCCAGTGCACCAAACGCCAATTATTTTATGAACAATTAGCTGATAAACATTAGACATAGAAACTAACTGGGAGCAATATGAATCATATAATTTCCTCCAAGCCACTTAAATAGCATTAAAAAAACAATGTCTCAGTGGAATCACACTAGATACTAAAATGTGTTTGCAAGAAGAAGCTGTAAATAAATTACTGAGTTTATATTGCACACCTCTTGGGGAAAATGTGAACCGTATTCTGATTGTAAATAAATTATTTAATTTCGATAATTCATTGTTGGAGCTTTTAGGCCATATGTATTAAAAAGACATCATAGGGCTCTGTAGTTTTATAGAGTTTGGAAAGTTTTTTACACTTTTTTTTAGCAATGTAGCTGGTGAAGTTAAAGTGGAAGCCTCCTTTTTTCAAAATAGATTTGTACTTTTTAATATATTTAATTTTATTTTAGATATCTTGTTGGCATCCATGTGTGATACTGGACAACCATTAAAATCATGTTTTTCTTTTGCACTAAAAAAGGCTTCAGTTTGGTATTGGTAGTGTTTAATAAACATGAAGGTACACTATATGGACAAAAGTATTGGAACTCCTGACCGTTCCACCAACAGGGACTTGAATGAAACTGCTTTCAGATATATAGACTTTAATATGGAGTTGGTCCCCTCTTTGCTGCTCTAAACAGCTTCCATGCTTTCCAAAAGATTTTGGTGTGTTTCTGTGAGAATTTGTTTCCATTCATCCTGTAGAGCATTTAAGGTCAGGCACTCATGTTGGACGAGAAGGCCTGGCTTGCAAAGATGTTCATTTCAAAGGTGTTGTATGGAGTTGAGGTTAGGGCTTTGCGAGCCTGTCAAGTTCTTCCACACAAAACTCATCCAGCCATGTCTTTATGGAGCTTGCTTTGTGCAGTGGGGAACATTCATGCTGAAATAGAAAAGCTTGGAAAGCACAGGAGTTATATTTATATTTACAGCATTTAGCGGACACTTTTATCCAAACGACTTCTATTCCCTGGAGCAACTTGGGGTTAGGGGTCTTGCTCAGGTGGTATGCTGAAGGTAGGATTTGAACCCATGAAACATATGACTGATTCTCACTGCTACACTATAGCTAGGAAATTAAGACTAAACATGGCTTAGTAACATAATTTAAAATGCTTTAAATGGTTCAGAAATAATGTCAACAGCAAACTCTTTGCAAATAATGTCAACAGCAAAAACACTGCATCGGTTTTGGAATGTTTATTCAATTATTACAACTTTCATTCAGTAATAATAAATAAAGCATGTGTTCATTTGTCTATCAATGTTTTATGTAAAAACAAATCATAAAAATACTTTTGCCCACCTTAAATGACAGAAAGCTGTACTTTCTGAACTATTTAAGGTGGAAATAACAGAAAAATAAAACTCCTGGTTGAGCCCAGGCCGTTTCCATGACAGTGACGTAGGCACCGGCCGGCTGATCCAATATTCAGTGTTGTGGGGGGATACTGTCCAATAATATTAGCTACAACAACCCCGTTCAAGCCTTTATTGTTGAATATTATAGCATTTAAAGTTTTTCTATTGTACCTAATAACCAACAGAAGCTTCCATTATGGTGTATTTGTGCTAAAACCACTTTAATGTTATGTCTATGCGTCTCAGCCAGATTTGAACAGAAGCAGACAAAGGCCACCGGAAGTGAGTCCTCAGAGTTACAATGGTCAGGCAGAGGCTGCTTTAAACCCGTCTCTCTCTCAAAAACAGCCTTTTAACATTTCGGGCTAAAACAAAGTTGGTGTCGAGTTTTTTTCGTGAACGTTTAGTACGAAGAAGGCTTTAGCTGGCTGAAAATGCAGTTTTATTTGAACTTTGCACAGACGCGTCGGGACGGCTGAGGAGCGCTAGCCTGTGTGTTAGCTGAAGCTAGCTAGCCGAGCTCACTTACACGCCACGCTAAAAAACAAGTTTTAATGAAGGTAAAGTCGCCTATATGGATGTCCCTCCTGCTTCCGGTGGCGAAATGCCTCACTTATGAGGACTAAATTGGTCAGGGGAGGTTTTATTGCTTGTTTTTCTGCAGTAGCGAAGTAAAGTTGGGTTAGCCGGCTGGCTAATTTTTTAGCGAGTTCGTCGCGACGCGGCTGAAAATGGAGACGCACGTCTCGCACCTTTTCCCGGAGATTTTAGCCATGATTTTCAGCTACCTGGACGTTAAAGGCAAAGGCAGAGTGGCCCAGGTGTGTGTGGCCTGGAGAGACGCGTCCTACCACAAGTCTGTCTGGAGGGGAGTGGAGGCAAAACTTCACCTGAGACGAGCCAACCCGTCTTTATTCCCCAGCCTCCAGACCCGGGGCATCAAAAAAGTGCAGATCCTGAGCCTCAGACGCAGCCTCAGCTACGTTATCCAGGGCATGCCAAACATAGAGAGCCTTAATTTGAGTGGATGCTACAATTTAACAGACAATGGCCTTGGCCACGCGTTCGTGCAGGACATACCATGCCTGCGGATCCTCAACCTGAGCCTCTGCAAGCAGATCACGGACTCCAGCCTGGGCAGGATCGCACAGTATCTCAAAAACCTGGAGTTCCTGGAACTTGGAGGTTGCAGCAACATCACCAACACAGGGCTGCTCCTCATCGCGTGGGGTTTGCACAGGCTGAAGAGCCTGAATCTTCGCAGCTGCAGGCATGTGTCTGATGTGGGTATTGGTCACCTGGCCGGCATGACCCGCAGCGCAGCCGAGGGCTGTCTTAGTCTGGAGCATCTCACCCTGCAGGACTGCCAGAAACTGACTGACCTATCCCTCAAGCACATCTCCAAGGGCTTGGGCAAGCTGAAAGTCTTAAATCTCAGCTTCTGCGGTGGCATCTCAGATGCTGGCATGATCCATCTGTCGCACATGACCCAGCTGTGGACCCTCAACCTGCGCTCATGCGACAATATCAGCGACACAGGTATCATGCACCTTTCCATGGGCTCTCTCAGGTTGTTTGGGCTGGACGTGTCATTCTGTGACAAAGTGGGAGACCAGAGCCTGGCCTACATTGCTCAGGGCCTTTACCAGCTCAAATCTCTGTCCCTGTGCTCGTGTCACATCAGCGACGACGGGATCAACAGGATGGTGCGGCAGATGCATGAACTGAAGACCCTCAACATCGGACAGTGTGTGCGCATCACAGACAAGGGCCTTGAGCTCATTGCTGATCATCTTACCCAACTGACCGGGATCGATCTGTACGGATGCACCAAGATCACTAAGAGGGGACTAGAGCGGATTACGCAGCTCCCATGCCTTAAAGTGTTGAACTTGGGTCTGTGGCAAATGACTGAGGGGGAAAGAGTTAGATGATACCTGGTCAGGCATTACACCTTAGTTTGTACTACCTCATTTAATATTGCCACCTTGTTTTTTTGGTCTTTTTTGTTTTTCTTTTTTTTTTTTTTCTTAAACATAGAAATGTGAAGGAACTTTAAATAGTTGAGTGCCATGCAATAAGATCACTGAACATCTTTTGTTATATTGTTTAAAAGTATATATTTCTTAAATGCTTTTTCCATTAGTAAATGGTTAGTCAATTATTTTTAGGGCCTCTTAATGAGCTGTTCTTCAGAAATATATCCCATCCTCTGTCTGGCTTGATTATACTGACGAGAACAACTTGTCAGTGCCTTAAAAGTATTAACCTCAACCTTATCTCAACCTGCTCTTAAAATTAAACAGCGTTGTATGTTCCAAGTAAATGTTTCACCATGATTTTGGAAGGGGGGGAAAAAACAAACGTCATTAGTTTGTATAGTTCTTCCTTAGTAAAATGGACATATGCAATTTGAAACTTTGTAAAAAGAATATATATGTATATGGTCAATTCATGTGTAAGATAATGTCTGGAATGTTTATTTTCCTAAGCTGAATAATTAAAAATGTTTTTGAAATCTGTTGTTTATCATTTCCATTGTAAAGTTGGGAGAGTGATGCCCAGGGCTACAGAAAAATGTGCTCTTTTTGTGTTTTATTGCAAACAAACAAAAAACTTTTTTGATATGATGCTAAATACTGACTTCTATCCACTCTAGACTGGCTTTTACAATCTTATACAGTTATGCACTGAATAAGCTTTAACATTTTAAGGTAAAAGTTCATCATGTTGTGTGACGTTATTAATAATCCACATTATACATTTGGTAGTTTTAGTTTACAAAGCATCACATTATAAAGACTCAGTTACTATCAGGAAGAAACAGTGGTGCTTCATAAGCCCAGCACTTAAACAAAAGGCCTCATTTTAAAAAAGCTGCGTCTCATGTATGTACAGTTTACGTTATGAATATCTCAGTCTGAAATGTGGCCAGATTTCTGCATTCCCTTCACGCACAAAAATAGTTTTGAGACTTAAACAGGCACTTTGCCTGCTGCTAGAGATCTTATCGCTTTCTCATTTGAATGGTTATTGGGTTCTACCAAATACCCAATATCTAAACTTTAAAAAACAGGTTTAAAGGGTTCAAGGATTCCAAACTATGAGATACACCAGTGGTAAGAGAGACCCGATCACGCCTTTAAGCCCAGGAGAGTTTTCAGAATGCAATAACAGAAGATTTCTGGATCATGAACTCATAAATGTATTCCATATCCAGTGTTGTGCACAGTCCAGATGAAATCCAGTGGATCAGGGTGTAAAAGCTGTAAAAGGTTTCTGTTTTCCCACACATTCTAAGGAGACAGGGCCTTAATTAACAGGAAAAAAAATTATGTTCTTTGTTACTACAGGATACTGACCTGAGTACAGAGCAGTATTTGATGCATTAGTTCAAAGGATCCACGGTCCGTATTCATAATATATTACTGTTTCAAACTCCTAATGTAATAAATCAAGTAAAGTTGTAAACACGCAACAAAGGATCCCACTGGTCCAAATGTTTAAATGCATGAGTACTTTATCCTGGACTGAAGATGTTTCCAAATCAAACCTATCATCTGTCTCATCTGTTCCCTAATGGTCTTAAATAGTTAAATATCTGTCACACTGGCAGGCTGTTCTTGTTTTGGTAACAGGCAGCTTTAGTCACGTCCACACAACCTTTGAAAAACTCAAAAGCTAAACAAGCTCACATACAACATCTGTGCTTGTGCTTTGGTTCCCTTGTTCTAGTGGGTGTCCTCCACTGTGGGCTGTTTTCATGTCTTTCCCTTTCTATTATATTCGATTTAAATCATAGTCATCAATTTCCATGACGAATGAGGCGTGTTCCTCTCTAGAAGTAATACTTGAAGATAAGAACTGATCGAGACACAGCACTCTTAGCCTCAGGCATTTTATGAATACCGAGCCAGAACATACCGGAATTTTTCATGATCCCTTATTAATACAAAATGCAAGCAGGCTTTGACCGTGTAAGCCCAGGTCGTTGTTTTATCTGGCCGTGCGAATGTTTTTGTACTTGCACATCAGCAGCTGTTTGAAGGTGTTCTTGAAGGTTACGTTGCACAGAGCGTAGCAGGCCGGGTTAACTGTGCTGTTGATGTAGCAGAGCCAGTAGCCCATGACCCACATGGAGTTGGGGATGCAAGTGGAGCAGAAGGTGTTGATCAACACCATAACATTATAAGGAGTCCATGTGATCACAAAAGCCAAAAGGATGGCCATGATGGTCCTTGTAACCTTCCTCTCTCTGGAGGAGCCACTCTTCCTCTTTTTCTTGTGTTGAGGCAGGAGGATGAGGGCCACCATACTCTGCCTTTCCTTATGATGGCTGCTCTTCTGATTTGTATTGACAGGTTCGTAGTTTTCATCTCCACTCTTTCTGGCTGAAGTGCCAAAGCAAGTCAGTTTGGCCCAGCTAACTTTCACTTGGGGTGATTCTTTCTTTTTTGTGCTCTTGATGTCACCATTAGTTTCTATGGAAACCGCCTCCTCATCTCTCTGATTGGACGAAGCCAAAACGCTGCCAGATGTGGAGTCATTTTCACTCTCCCTCTCTTCACCTAAGGAAAGAGTAATAATGTTTAAAACATATATTTCTGCATTAGTGTCATATGATTTTCATTGCAGGAACAGGTTAAATGGAATTTGAATTCCTCAAAATATATATATATTAGGGCTGGGAATTTAACGCGTTAATTAGATTAATTAATCACAGAAAAAAAAACGCGTTAATATTTTTAACGCAATTAACGCTTTAAGCCCTGCCACTAGTTGGCAGACATGTAGTACTTCAATTCAA
>JBBPCY010000032.1:9904489-9932555 GCA_037974405.1 Brachyalestes nurse | reverse complement strand
AAGTTCTTCCACACTGAACTCCTCCAGCCATGTCTTTATGGAGCTGCTTTGTGTTCTGGGACACAGTCCTGCTGGAAAAGAAAAGGTTCTTCCACAAACTGTGTCCACAAAGTTGGAAGTACGGCGTTGTCCAAAATGTCTTGGTCTGCTGAAGTATTAAGATTGTCCTTCACTGGAAATAAGGGGCCTAGCATAAACTCTGAAAAACAGCTGTGTGCCAATACTTTTGTCCATATAGTGTATAATCAGTAGTGACTCTAAGTTCAGCTCAAGTAGTGACACTTGGGTGATCAACGTTGTGTGAGAGGACATAAAGCAATCTGTCCTTGAGCTGCACTTAAAGAGACTCGCTGTATTAAAGAACTATTACCTCACTTTTACATTAAGTAGATATCACTGGGTCTAATAATGGCAGCTGTTAAGTACCTGACATGTCATCATACATTCATACACCAGAATACCTCATGTTAATTAGAGCAAGCCTAATTTAAATATTTCAGGTTCAAAGCAAGTAAATGTAGACTAGGTAGAAATGTAGGTCCCGTAGGACGCTGGAACTTCTTGTATCATATTTGCTTATATCTGTCGTGACGACTCTTCTTTGCTGTTTGGATGTGACACTTCATACAAAAGGCGTGTCACAGAGTCACGGGTGCAATCCATCATCGCAATACCGACCCATGACTCCTAGAGTACCACCCGGCCACCCTTCTGCTCCATTGTGGTTCTTTAGTAAAATGCAGCTGCCGTTGGGCATATAGGAAAACTTCCCTCCCTGGTTTGCATACTTACCCCATTTAAAATGTAAATTGCATGTAAAATGACGAGGCCGATGATGATGAGAATATTTCCACGGCCTCTGGACGAGAACGCCTTTTGATAGGGTTTATGGTTTTATGGCATCCATGTGATTCTTCAGAATCTGAATGCATTTGAATTTGTTAAGTCTGGGGCCCAGAATGTCTAGGTGAGAAGCTTCCCTTCGCTACGGAGTGGCGTCGGTTGGAAAAATGACTTTCATGCAGCACTTTTTTTTTAGATGTTCAGATGTTAGTGTTCAGATTATTAGCAGAAAAATAGTTCATTTCATGCTTATAAAGGTGTATTAGTTTATCTTCATATTCAGCATATTCACCTTTTTGGGATTTCCTCTCCAGCAGTGGCTCATTAGCTGTACATGACCGTATTTGACCACCAAGTAAGAAAAGCTGGTATTACCATTTAAAGATTATTTTTACTTTTTCATGACACTTCATCTGTGGTTACACCAGATGGATGAATTTATCAATAACATGCAACTCATGGCACCTTGTTTGTTGTTTAAAATCAAATATACTGAATTTAAGCACAGAGGCGCTGTACACTGCAATTACTCCACAGCAGAAGCCGGTCAGAACAAGTTCTAGTCATTTCCGAGTACACAAGTATAGTTCTGATAGATATGAACATTTCAAATGATAATCCATTTTTTCCAATCATTTTCATTCCGATCGCTTGAGTTTTCGGGTTTAACTCTTTATTTTAGACCAAAGTTATCACCAAAAGAACAACACCAAATAAACTTAAAACAGTTCCTATTCTGATAGCTAAGTGGGAAACTCATGAGGAGATTCTGGGTCTGATACTTGTATTAGATTTTGGTAGTTAGTTTACTGATGCAGTGATTATTTTGTTGAATCAACATTGAATTGTCTACTTAAACATATTTTGTGGTATGCAGCGAATTTGAATAGGTAGTGTGGGTTACCATTAGAGGACCACCCATAACACTTACATATTCAGACCAGATGTGAACTTCCTAACCCCAGCCTGAGCACCAACCAGCAAAGGGCCCTGACACAAACTGACCCACATAACACGCGCATGAACATGCACGAGCTAGTTCGGGCCTATGCAATCAGCAAGTAGGATCATACACAAGCTGCTTTTCCAGTTTGCTTACCTTCTCTAGAAGCTTTTAGACTGTTTTCACTTGCAGAAGTAAAATATTAAGACTGCATTTGAGCCCGGAAGGGCTAAAGACATTATATGGACAAAAGAAATGGGATGGCTGACCACTACACCAACTTGACACTGGTTTCTGTCTAGGTGAAATAAATGGCCCATTTTAATGGGAAACATTATGAAGCTCTTATAAACTCTTTCTCAATTAATTATCCCATTATATGCTACATAATGCAATCAATGCTACAAATGCAGTCAGTGCTACAACTACACTATATGGAAAAAAGTATTGGAACGCCTGACTAGTACACCATCAGGGACTTTAATGACATTGCATTCAAAGACAGACTTTAATGTGGAATGGGTCCCCTTTGACCAATTTAAGGTGGAATAGAACCCTTTAAGGTGGAACCTAAAATTCAAAAAAGGCCCTGGCGAATAGGAGGCATTCGTGTAGCGCCCCCTTCAGGGCAGATGTGTGTATGAAAGAACAGGAAGAGGGCAGAGTCACTCCTGAACGCAGCAGGGGAGAGAGGAGAGCACGACGTTTGGTTGGAAGTTTATTTTCTGAATTTCTGTCGGTTTTATCTGTTCATTTTCGATCTGAACATGAACAGGAAGGGCTAGAGGTTGTTTCTAGTTCGCATTCTCCGAGTTCGAAGACTTCTTTTTGCGGTTTTTAATCTGTAAAACCATCTCTACACCACCACTTTTTTGTGAAAGAGTTTGGGCGTGTGGCTCTTTCACTGGAACAACTTGTGCATGTTTCTTTTTTGAGCTTTTACATCATTTGAAAAAGGAGACCTTTTAAAGCAAAAATGGGGTGCACTTTAAGCTCGGAGGATAAAGTGGCTCAAGAAAGGAGTAAAATGATCGACAGGAATTTGAGGGACGATGGAGAGAAGGCTGCCAGGGAGGTCAAGCTGCTTCTGCTGGGTGAGTTTTAAGCTGCTCCCCTAACGGAACGGCCCAGGGCTAACTTCACTAACTTCCATTTTTTGACAGCTTTCGTCTGTAATTACACACATGGGCTGCTTAATCGTAGTTGCACTCTTTTATGACAGCCTTGCGATTTTTTTCTACACTTCGGAAATGCTTAAATATTGCCATTTTAGCCTATATTAAGCCAAAATATGTGGTTGTTGTGAAACGTTTTCAAACTCACATTATATACTATTTATACAACTCTGGGGTGTTTAATCTAGGAAAAATGAAGGTATTCATCCCTACCAGCATGTCGGTGTATACAATGGGTATCCGGATTATTTGGTTTTTGATTATTTTTGAAGATAAACCCAGGTCATCCAGGAAAAGGAGCCTGCCTGATGCGATCGTGGCGGAGGGACGGGGGCTCCACTATAGGGACTCCATTTTAAGAGAGGGAACAAAAACAAGATTTTTCACATTAAAACCACGAATACTTGACATTTGAGATGTTAAAATGGTTGTTCAGGAGTAGTACTTTCAATAAATTGTTTGACTGTGTGCTCTTGGTTGGTCAAATCACGTATCTTTGGTCGTTTTAAGTGAAAAAAATATGAAGGAAGTGTTGAGAAGGTACCATGTCGTCACTTGGTTACGTATAGTCGTTGACAAAGCTAGAGTTAGCTCAATAGTCAACCACAAAACCACAATTTAAAGCTATAAACAACCAAAATAAGCATTTGACCGAGTGTATACTGAAATTTTACATTGTATTGCACAAATAAGCTAATCAAGCAGCCAAACTAATTAAAACTAATGGGTCTCTTGCCTCCAAACGTAAGCTAACGGGCTAACTAACGTTAGCCTCCTGGCCAGTTCTGTGCATCACATTTTGCTTAACTGTTTTTTTTTTTTTGCTTAAGATTATGATCATTATAATATATAAATCATATTATATGATTTCTTATGGATTGAAAAATAGTATTAGATGATAAATATCATACAAGCACGTCAACCAGCTTAAGCTGATAATTCAGGGGGTTTTGCTATATGAATTGGCTAGCTTTTCTGCTAAGTGGCTAATTTTGTGTGGGTTTTTTGCTCCTCACTTGGATTAAGGCTGTTTATCCAGTAGATAAAGATAATATAGAAGTAGATTTCCTTCATCCGGTCGAGGGGGACCCGTTTCTCACATTTTAGAGTTTATCTGTTCCAAACACACCTAATTCAACTCACTAGCTGCTTAAACACTGAAGAAAGTATTTGGGTTCTCCAGAAGCAGGCTGGGTTGGTTATTTAGGTTTATTGAATATTTCAAAGCAGCAGAATGTAATTTAGGGCACTTTTCTACCAGTTTACTCCTCCACACACCCGTCAAGACCATCTCTGCCTTCTCTGTACCAAAGCAATGTACATCAGTGGCCTTACATAGTTGGTGATACAGTTTGGTTTGCGTAGTGTCACATAAGTGAATAAGTAACGTTACCAGAAAAAGTTCACAGGATCTAAACATCTACAGCAGGTAAGTTGTATTTCAGGTTGCCTTTTTGTTCAACTTGTAACTACTGGACCCATTTCTATAAAGCACACGCATTTTGTAGTGTAAGTAAGTGTAACATGTCCATATGTCATATATGAACACACCCCAGCATGACATAGTTCTCTGCATTTAACACGTTCACCAAGTGAAGCAGCAGGTAACCAGGAACACAGCGCCAGTGAGTGATGCTGCCTCCCTCAAGTGCACCTCAGTGGTGCCGCTAGCAGTGCTGGGATTCAAACCCACAGCCTTCTGATTGCAGGGGCAACTCCCTAAGTACTAGTAGTCCACCAGCTGTCCCATTCCTTTCTCTTCATCTCTTCTCCACTCATGGGTTTCACTTCAGTCATAGAAATTAAACTACTATAAACCAGTCAACCTTCTGTTTTATTCTTATGTATATATTTTATACCCGTTTATTGAAATTTGCTCTTGCTGTGATGGGTATGTAGGCTGTATTAGGTCAAGAGACCATCAGGATTAGTTCAAAAGAAGAGCTTCATCCAAAATCTCAGAATGGCACTAAATGACTAGTAACACTTCTTTACTTTTTCCTGCGCAGCACATCACTGGTATCTTAAATCTTATCAGCTGGAAGCTTGTTTTGTCGTGCTTTTGGGAATAATTTTAATTGACCAATTAGGCAGATACACACACACCCCATAGGCGCTGTTTAATTAGCCAACCACTGGATAAATCAAATGCTGCCTTAAAGTTTGTTTGGTGTGGGTGTCAATGCACATATTTTATGTGCGCGATAAAGAAAACTGAAGCATCAGAGTATATGATGCTGAGGACGTCATGTTATGAGACGAGGTGAATCCCTCTCTGTGGATCAGACTGGCTGATAGTTTTATTTCATTGCAAGTCGTCTGACTGCAGCCTACAGGGCCAAAATACAAATCAGTGCTTTATACTTTTGTAACAAATTGGCAGATTTTACAAGGGTGGATTGTGCAGAAGTGTCCGAACATGTAAATAAACAACATTTGTGTCCCTTAAGGCTCAAAATGATTAAAGACAGTAAAAAAAAAAACAGTAGCAGTACTTTGCCTTGATGCTTTATGTAACATTAAATATAAAATTTTTATGAATTGCATGTAATTAAAAATAAGTGTAACTAGTAAAAAAGTAAAGATTTGCCACCAAAAAGGGGAGGAAAAAAAGGACACGATCAGAGGTTAATTGCAGTATAGAAACATCTGCATCTTACTGACTATTTTACAGCTTAGAAGTGTCGAGTGCCCGTCAACAAGCTGTTTACACAGCTGGACCTTTTTGTTACTTTGGTAATTGAGCATTACAGAATTAAAGCAGGATGTTTTAAGCCTTTTGGTCAGGATGTGCTTTGGCAGCTGTCGGTCAGTTTACCCTCAGACTGCCCTCGAGCGTCTCCCAGGCATCGGGTTGTTGCCTAGAAACCAAATAACCAGCTCAAATTACCACGCTGTAAAAGTGGCAGGTGGAGCAGGCCAAACAAAAGGTGAAACTAGTGCTCCAGGAATCAAGTTCACATGGAGATACTGCCTGCTGTGCAGCACAGTTTGTACTTAAGAGTAGCATTTGTAATATGTAGTGCCAGTTCTGCTTTGAGCCTTGAGCATGTTTTAAGATGCATTTAATGGAGATGCATGAGCAGGATGTGGTCAGGCAAATTGGGACCTGAAAAAGCAAACTATTTTTGGTTTTACAGATATTCTTCAACATTATACACAAAGATATGATAAGGTTCACTGATGGCAAAAAATATAGCCATATTTGCACAACAGTCGTAAAGTAATTTGACTCCACAATGTCCTTTTTTGCATAAAACAATGGTTTTATGCAAAAAGGGACATTGTGGAGTCTTTGTGGAGGGTCACACACTTTGCTGCTTTCTTTTTTATGCTATGCGGTAGAATTCCCCTATTAGTTGTCTTGCGCCCTGTGAGCGATCTAGTAAGCTGGATGACCTTTCTTAACCTACCACCCATCCCCACAACCTACACTTGTTCATTCAGGTCGGTTCTTTTCTAACGCATGCTTATTAGCAACATTGGTATGTGAAATGAATTGGAGAGTAAATTATGAAAGTGCTTCCAGGAATACACATTTTATCAGTCGGTAATTTCACCGTTCGTTATTCGGTCTTATCAGCCCGTGCTTAAACTGACATGAAGAGATGTGGTATCAGTGAGAATTTCCTGGCCAGATGCCTCTCAGTCTTCAGCTGTTGACTTTCCTTGGCTGGGGCACCATAAAGAAGAACTGT
The DNA here is from genome assembly GCA_037974405.1 of Brachyalestes nurse. Classification (NCBI taxonomy): domain Eukaryota; kingdom Metazoa; phylum Chordata; class Actinopteri; order Characiformes; family Alestidae; genus Brachyalestes; species Brachyalestes nurse. The sequence goes on along the minus strand of JBBPCY010000032.1, from coordinate 9,925,896 downwards.
GTACCTGGATTCCAAGGACTTTTCCCACAAAATACTAAACGCTGTAATGAACCTTGAATTGAATCGTTTTTTTTTCAAGCTTGTCACTACAGACATTTCCACATCTTTGATAAACATGCATCATGAAAATGTATTTTTTGTCTTTCATCATATTCATCTTATTTATTCCTTGAGGCCCGCAAATAAATGCTATTGTTGTGCGTTTATGTGAAGTTTTAGTTGACCTTCTACCTGTAGGAGTGGATGAGATGGTTAAAAAATGAAATCTTCACAATGTGCTTCATAATTATTTGACATCTCATCAATTGAAATGACAAAAGCAGTAGTACCACATAAAAAACACCCTCAAACAATGAGAACAGTTGATATTTGTCACAACACTAAACCAGATTCACAACGCACTTTGTGATGGAATAGTCCTGGCTTTAATATTAAGATGTAATGAAGGCCTTTGGGGACCTGGATCAGGTGTGCTAGAGTAGAGTTGGAGCTAAAATCTGCTTGGTTGTAGATCTTCAGGATCAGGATGGACACTCCTGCCATAAAACACCGTAAATATTTATACCCCTTTGCTAGCAGGCACTACTTTTGATCATGTTTCAAAGTGGTTAGTGAATCAGTAAGTCGGATGATGAATGGAACATTATGTCAGATCAGCATTGAGTTAAATCCAGTTGATTTTTCAAAGCGCAGCTTATCGCTGTTGACAAAATTGCTTGTTTTCTTGTCACTTTAGGTTTCCCAATTTAACTTTTTGTTACTTCCCCTCTGTTCCCCATGAGACGGAACGACTGCGGGGTGTGAACAAATTAACGTCCTGGGCCATTGATGACAGCGGTTCATTTCTCAGCTGTGCTCAGTACTCTTGTGGCTGTGCCTCTGAGCCCTTGTGTTTGGAGCTGTTGTGTGTTGGGCCATATGTGTGAGGTGCTGAGTTTGCCTAATTGCTGTTGTTTGTGCTTGGGGACTCTCAGAGAAAGTGCAGCAGGGCCCCTCAGGCCGTCCCCAAAAAGCCGCTCGGGGAGGAGCTCTGACTAATTGAAACATACTCAGCTGGCTCTGAGATCTGCTGAAAGTGGAAAAAGTGGTGGTGGTGGGGTGGGGGGGACCATTTTGCTGCTTTTTGTGTCAGCCTTAAAGCTCCACATGAGCAACTAAAAAGGCATTTGTTGTTGCTTAGTACACTGGTAAGCCTTCAGATAAGCCTTCAGTCTAACACTGTTTCCTCCTCCTCTGCTGCTCTATTATGTCTGTCCTGCAGCGCCTCGCTTGGGGAGAACTGAACTGAATGCAATCTGGAAAGTTTGTAAAGATTTTAGGCTGCAGGTATCTTGTCTGAAGTCACGTGTCTGAATCTGGGGTGCAGCTGAGAATCCACCCTGTTTTGGAGGAAATGTTGAGGTTTTTTTCTCTCCACTATTTCCTGTAAGGGCGTTCTTTGCAGCGCATGCAAACGTCTTGCTTCAGCATGATGTTGAAATGTCATGTGATGCATGCAGAACGACATGGACGCCATCGTGAACACGACACAACCTTAGTACATGACTCAGTGTAGCCTCTATTACAGTGTCAATGACTCCCTGTTCACACATCAGTTTGATTATTCAGACTGAAACTTATTAGTCTGTTTCATTAATAAATGAACTAATGGGGCTCAATAATGTTTCGTTTCCAATACTGAAACAAATATTAAAACCTTCAATCATATCGTCAGACACGTACTTCATATTATTTATTTCAAATAAGTTACAAAGCTTTAAATGAGCTGTTAACTTGGGATCTAATGGCAGGTCTTCATACACCAACCTACCAAACGCTCAATCACAGAAGAACCACACAGCTAAAGACACATCACAGTGTTAGAGAGTGATATTTCAGGATAGAATGGTCATAGAATCAGATTTATCCTCCCCCAAAAACATCCAGTGCAAAATTGTCCTCTGATATGTGTCTTTCAAAATCTTTCAAAATGTTGGATTGACCCCTCTATCAATATAATCGAGTAGTTTTAGTCTTTTTTTTTTATTGTGATATTTGTAGTCTTTTACTTTATTAGCCTCCTCATGTCACGCATTGTTTTCATATATTCAGGTGATGCTCAGACTAGACTCGTGTTCAAGTTATCAGTGTCTGACCGTATGTTCCATTGTTCTCCCTGAATGTGGTTTAGAGACGCTGACCGTGCTTTATTTCCACCTTAGCTGATAAATGTCTGGATGCTTTGTAGTCATATTGTCAGTCTGGCTCTAAACAGGGTCATGGAGTTCGAGAATGCTCTGGAACTGTAATTTAAAGCGCAGAAAATTCCTCCAGAATCACTGGGCTGAGTCACTTTTCGAGCTGAATGGACTGTGACCTGTGGCATCAATCAGGCATGCATAATCTAGTTACTGCGATTTGTTTGTAATCCCATTGTAGCCAGGTTGTGATTAATTAATCCGTTCAGACTAATGCCCCTTTGCCTTTGCTCATGTTGTGTGGCCAGTGGTGTATATAGGCTGTGACTAACATGGTTTAAATTCTCTGGTTGTTGCGTAGTTTGTAATTCTAATGGCTTCATTTGCAGAGTCGATGTGCTTATGGTTGTTCCCACCTGCTTCCAAAGAATGACCATAAGAGTTTCACTTCCCTTCATTTCGCTAACCTTTTACACCGTTTTCTATATGTGGAGCTGTGTGTTGAGCTTGTGTTTGGGCTGCAAACATTGCTTTAGCTGTCTCTTGCTAAGCTGTAGTTCGTGTATTAGACAGATGAAGATTTTACAGTATTTGACTGTGAGAGACTTCATGTTTTTAGCTGTAAATCTGTGCCTCAAGTGTCCAAGCCAAAGGAACCATCTTCAGCCTTGAAAATGGAGCAGGTAGGGTCTGAGGAAAGCTATGTCATCTTATGACTGACTGTTCTGTCTTCTCTCATTTTGCGCAGGTGCCGGTGAATCAGGGAAGAGCACAATTGTCAAACAGATGAAGTAAGTGGTTTGCTTTCTGCACACAATCCCATTTCATGCAAAAGCAGATTTCTTTGCGTGTGAATGTTCTTGATGGCACATGTGGTCTTGCTGACTTCTTCCCCTCCCCTTCTCAAGAATCATCCATGAGGCAGGCTACTCGGAGGAGGAGTGCAAGCAGTACAAGGCCGTGGTGTACAGCAACACCATCCAGTCCATCATTGCCATCATCAGGGCAATGGGCCGCCTGAAGATCGACTTCTCTGACCCTGCTCGCGCTGTAAGTACCACTGTTAGCGCTGAGAAAGGGAGGGGAACTTTTGTATTCGACAGCTGTCATTTTCCAGTTGTTCTTGCCCTCTTGATCTGAATGGATATGACGAGCTGGCTTGATTGCGAACAAAAACATAGCACGAGCACTTGATGGGGGGGGGGGAAGAAATATAATATGTACAGAAGAAATATAGTGGTTATTGTCCGTTTGACTGTGTGTGTGCGTTTTTCTGTATTGCAGGATGATGCGAGGCAGTTGTTCGTGCTGGCAGGCTCGGCTGAAGAGGGCTACATGACTGCAGAGCTGGCCGGCATCATTCAGCGTTTGTGGAAGGACGGAGGAGTGCAGGCCTGCTTCTGTCGCTCTCGGGAGTACCAGCTCAACGACTCCGCTTCATAGTGGGTGTTACTCATTCTTTTTGTCTTTCTAGCATTGTATAGAGGCAAAATTCCCAGAAAGAGGATTATTGTAGTTTGACATGATCTGGCCCTGTTGTACATCCACAATTTTGTGTTTTCCGTTCTCTTAAGTTGATGTCTTCAGGGCCCACTGCCTTGCACAGTTTTCAAGTATTCTTTCCTCTGCAAACCTGATCCAGCTCATGAAGTAATTATCTAGTGTGCTCCCAGGACTGGAGTCGATACCCTCAGCTCTTAACACAAGGTCCAACTAATTGGCTCATTAATAAGCCCTTCCTGGGCCGAAGTGGTTGTGTTGGAGCAGAAAACAGCTGTGTGCAGAACAACTGGACATCAGGAGAAATGTTGTAAACTACTGGTTTTAATTACTTCACTGGGTTTTGTCACTAAAGAGCCGGTCACATAATCTTTGAAGTGCTGTACTCTTACAAAGGTTAAGAATACATGATTTCAGGATAAGAATTTGCATTAGGATTTGTGTTTGTAGAAACTCTGCATTGGTTAAATACATCTTTAACACTGTAGCTGTTAAAACCAAATTCTCTAAGCAACAATTCAACCATGACAGTGGAACACGGTCTTTGCTTATCTGACGGCATACCCTTAGAGCGGAAAGCATTAAAGTGGAAAAATTGAGAAAATTAACCAGTTTCTTTGAAAAAACAGCAACTAAATTGAGCAAACCAATAGTGTTATCTATTGTAAATAAAACTCCAATTCAACAGACCTGAAGTAAACTCCTTTTAGAGAGAGAAACTGATGGTTCTACCCTTATATTGAAATGACTTTCAACTTTAGCAGGAAGCAACAAAACAAATTTGCACATACGTAGAGCACGCACGTGTTTTACCTTTCAGTCACTGTGACTTAAAGTTCATATTGTCTGAACTCTGCGTAGCTCTGATCATACGTATATTACACAGCTTGGCTCCTATAACGATTCTCAAAAGCACTTTTCAGTGAGTATTAATGTTTGCATAGTGTGAAGCATGATTTTGTTCTTTGTACCATTTCTAAAATATGTGAAGATGAAATTCCATACAAACTCAAAAATGTATTTTGCAGCAAGGGGTGTTTTGTAAGACCAGCTCATTTTCCTTCAGACAATTGTTATAGCAGACCAGCACTTTAAGTCTCTTCCGGATCTTCATTGCTTGTGTAAACATATGTATATGATACATCATTGCCTCTTCATATCAACAGACCAAGTAACGCAGCACACTCTTCTACTGTCCATATATTTTACTCCAACAGTCATAGTTAAAGTAGATCTTGTATACAGATACTCTGATTTGTCTGCTATCGCCCCCTTGAGTGTCGAGAGTTTTCACAACCTCAGAAATATAAGAACACACATCGAGTTTGCAAAGAAGGACTGTGTTTGTGATGCTTTGGCTTGATGTTGCATTTGAAATTAGTTTATATGATTCTAGCTGGACTTCTTATTCCTGTACGGAATCAACAGCTCCTTAATCTTGTCTTTTCTGTCACCACTGACCTTTTAATTGCAAAGCTAAATGTTTATTTTCTGTCTGTAGAGATGATGATGATCAAGATTCAAATATACTTTATGCAAATTCTCCAAAATGCAAATAACGTGGATGCGTGTTCCAAAGTATGATGTGACACAACCTCACCTTTGCATGTGATATACAGGATTATGGGGTACTTTCTCTCTCTAGGACTTTCTGTTCTAGGACTGTGCATGGAAGCGTGTCATTTTCAGATCTAACCCTATCTGTCTTTTGCTTGTCTAACCTTGTCTGGCCTTGGATTTTAAGTCAACACCTTGGAAATACTATGAAAGAAAGAACCAAGAAATGTTCAGTATGATCACAACATAAACAGAAATACCCGCTGCCATACCTGTGACCCATGAGGGCTAAGCACCCTTTCACGTTCCTACTCCTACTCCTATTTAGAGATCGATAACTTTGTACTGTTCTCCTGTTCCTAGCTACCTGAACGATCTGGACAGGATATCGAGCGCCGCTTATGTCCCCACTCAGCAGGACGTGCTGAGAACCAGAGTGAAGACCACTGGCATTGTGGAAACCCACTTCACCTTCAAGGATCTTCACTTTAAGTGAGCATCTCCATTATATTAATCCTTTCACTGTCATATGTTACAGAAGAAATATTAAAATACTGTGGTATTTTGTCTTACAAGTTTTTTTTTTTATCATCACTGTAGGCTTATTGTGTGCACAGAGAATGAGCTGTCTGTTTATGCTATGCATATTTGTTTTGGAATTTGTTTGTTGCCTCTAGGACATACCTGTGCGTCTACAGTTGTGTCTGTTGTTAACTTCCCGTATGTTTTTGTCTAGACCTCATAACAATCGCTTATTTGCATTCATAGGTTTGGAACGTGTCGATGGGACGTGCTCATTCAAGTCACATCTTTAATTAGACCAGAACTAGAACATTGATCAAAGGTCCCAACCTCTCAGTCTATATAATAGTAAATAAAAAAAAATACTTTTGTTAGCTTAAGTCTACTGTATTAGCTTGAAGCTAACGTTAGCTTGTAGCTTGAGCTAAATGTAGAAACTCTTTGAACTTTTGTCTTAAATATTCTGATATTTAGTGCTCTAATAGACTGAAAATGGAAACCTGAATGTTCGGCACATTTGCGGTCACTCCTTTTTGCAGAATGAAGACATTATTTGAGACACCACTGTACAATAATGTGAATGATGCGAATTTTTACAGAATATGTATAATTGAGTAAGACTAAAATATAATACAGGAATACAAAGCATCAAAATAAAACAAAGATACAATATTAGATACAATAGCCATTTAATTATTCCAAATAATTGCAGTAGTTGTAATTGACGCTAAAGCGCCGTTCTTCATTTCCAGGCATAAAGGGCTTCCATGTCTAAACACACCTGGTTCATCTTATCTCTAATTGCCAGGTTTAGTTTGGGGTGCTAGAATGGATTTACCTGACTGTGCTGGAGATCAGCTCTCCAGGACTGGATGAGAAGAACCCTGCACTATATTTTCCTGTCGACTTATAAGAATATTTAGGAAAATAAAGGCCTGGTACCATTATTAAGTTGGCTTGATATTATAAACTGGATGATGGCCAGGTACTTGGATTTTCTTAATTTTCCAAAATGACACCCATCAAGGCTTATGACTAGACTGGGTAAACGGTCAATAGACGGTTTTTTGTTTTAAAATTCACTAATTTAAAATTCCAGATGACGTGTACTGTATGATTCACATCAGCACACACTGATCCCACATCTCATGTGGGTGTTATGGAATCCCCAGAGAGAATCACTTCCTGTGCTATTTCTAGGAAGCCACTGTCCTTTCTGCTAGCTCCATTAGTATGTGTTCTTCAGTGTTATGTTTAGTTGCATGTTAATGTGGATACTGTTCTAAGTGCATTATAATGGCATTAACTCTCTTCTCAAAGGATGTTTGATGTGGGTGGCCAGAGATCAGAGAGGAAGAAATGGATCCACTGCTTTGAGGGAGTGACCGCCATTATCTTCTGCGTGTCTCTGAGTGACTATGACTTGGTCCTGGCTGAGGATGAGGAAATGGTACGTCACAAACTTTGGCATGCTTCCCCAGTCACACCACCGACTACCTGCTGCCTCTACCATGTGACAAAAACGCTTTCTTTCAGTTGCTGTTCTGATTTCTGTTTTTTTTTTTTTCTTTCTTTTTTTTTTTCCAGAACCGCATGCATGAGAGTATGAAGCTGTTCGACAGCATTTGCAACAATAAGTGGTTCACGGAGACATCAATCATTCTCTTCCTTAATAAGAAGGATCTCTTTGAGGAGAAGATCAAAAGAAGTCCCCTTACCATCTGCTACCCAGAATATGCTGGTATGCGCACCATCCGTGTTGATTGTTGTTGGGGCAGCGGGTGGCCTAGTAGTTAAGGAGTTGCCCCTGTGATCAGAAGGTTGTGGGTTCACATCCCTTGACTGATAGTGGCAGGAAAGAATTTCACATTGTTCACTCTGTGTTCTATTATGTGGTGCATTCACGAGTGACTGTAAGGGGCCACTTCTACAAAATCCAAAGTGTATCATGCAAATAACCCATCAGCCCATATCCATGTATATACGTACAGTATTGATAGTACTTGTAATTAGAGTATCAGACTATGCTAAATCAGGTTATTTATGAATTGTTTCAGCTTCAGAAGCTAAATCCGTGTTAACTAGTGCCACTGTGTGCTGTTATGTTTAGATGTATATAATGAAAAGCTGGTTGTGATCATGTCTAGGACTTATGATGAATCAATTAAACTAGAAAAATCCTTCCAGATAAGCTCCTAGTCATTAGTCAGTTAGCATTTAACAATCTGCTACACAAGGTCACAGGAGTGCATCCTACACTTACAGGAAGTATCAAGAGTTTTGACCACAGTGTTTCATCAGCTGTATTTCCAGTGATATTGATCTTTTATTTTTTTGCACCATAAGGCTCCAACACATATGAGGAGGCAGCTGCCTATATCCAGTGTCAGTTTGAGGACCTGAATAAGAGGAAGGACACCAAAGAGATCTACACCCACTTCACTTGCGCCACAGACACAAAGAATGTGCAGTTCGTCTTTGACGCTGTGACTGACGTCATCATCAAGAACAACCTGAAGGACTGTGGACTGTTTTAGAGCATGCCTTCACACGGTGAGCGAAAATTGATTATGGTTTATCTTGCATGAAGTAACCAAGCTTGAAATAACTGTCTAAAAGTCTAAATATAGTAGCTTTGTTCTTTGACTTTTTATATCGTTTTGTTTTTTTTTTTGTCTCTGTCTGTCTGTGTCTCTCAGTGAGGTGAGAATGGGAAGACATGACATCCTTGGGAGAAGCAGGGCTGGAGGTCAACTACAAACATGATGCGTTACGTAAACATTTTATTTATGTTCTCTGAACATTTTTAAATGATGTTTTAGGAAAAAGAAACCTTTTTGTGTAAAATATTTGTACAACTGTAATTGTTGGAATTTTTCACTGTTTTTGAAATAATTTACAGGTCCTTTTTTGAAGGGTATTTTTTCACTCAAGGTTTTTTGGGGAACATTTTTCTCTTTCTCACTTTGTATTTCTGTCTCTCTGTCTCTCTCTCTCTCTCTCTCTTGCTTGCTCTGTCTCTCTTGCTCACTCACTCACTCTCTCTTTCTTGCCCTGTATCTCTTTCTCGCTGCTATCGATCTGTCTGCTCCTCTAGATATAAAGGTACATGTGCCTTGCATGTTTCCAGTTAAAAGTTGCCGTGCTTGAGTTTGTCATCCAAGTTGTTCAAACGTAGCTGTAGTTGTCGATATGTAATCACTCTCCTAACGTGAACGCATTTTTGTAGGCACAACCCAGTTTATAGATTTTTTTTTAAATTTTATTTTATTTTTTCCTGTTAGACCAAACACAAACCGCTAACAGCTAAAAGTTTTTTTTTAAGGTATACGTGTGAAGCCTGACTGATTAGGTTAGAGAGATTCCTTCATGTGCAGCCCTAACAGCCGGATGGGCTCTTCCAGAGCAGCTCTCATTCCACAGGATTTGCATGCGCCATGTTGAATTCGCCGGTAGTTTGTATGATGACTGATGACCAAGATGCACACTCAGAATGAAAATAACTAGAAGGTGACAGAATGAAGAAACAGTTTCACTTTTGACATTCAACACCATTTCAAAGGGGAATGTTTCAATAAAATCTGTAGATCTTACTCCACATGGATTATGGAAATGTTGACATGGAGATGGGCATTTTATTGATCAAAGGGATTTTTTTTTTGTTTTTTTTTCCCCTATTGTCTTTTAAAAGGGACCAAATGGTTTTTCTTATCATTCTGTAGCAAACAAGCACCCATATCATTCTCATGAGACGATTCAACTGCCTGTACTTTTTAATTTTGGTAGAAAACATGAATGATGTGACATGCCAGACATTCTCACAGTTATTTATGACAAATTTGAATGGTTTTATGCATCATGTCCCTCACTCTGTTCTCATTGGTTGGGAACAAACATTGACTAATATCCACTATTTTGCTAATAAAACGTGCTGTGATTAAATCATGGCATATTGAAATAGAAGTTTGTGTGTGTGTGGTGTTTACCCCTTCTTTGTTGTGTAACTGAACTGGTCATTTTTTGTGAATAGTGAAAAGCTAGTAAGCCTCCTTTAATTTTTAAAGCTCTGTGGCCAACAGGGTCAGTAATAGAGATCCAATACTGAAATGGAAACCTTCAGTAACAACCGATAAGTTTTCTTTCTCTCTTCAAAAAACGACTTATCTTTAAATGAGCGGTTTTTAATTTAACCACTACCCTAACAGTATGCAGGTACCTCACAGGAAGGAATACACAGCTGATAAACATGACCTCTGTGTGCATGCGTGCGTGCAATTCCAGGATAGATCTGTTAGGCTAAATCCCCTGCCCACACACATTCACTCAATCGTCCTATATCCAAACATGTGTTTTCACGGATATCAACCCTGTATCAGGGCTATGCCATCTTTAGTCTGTGTGTGTGTGTCTACCAAGACACTCATGTTGATGCTTTATGCACATGTAATCTTTAGGAATCTGTTTTGTCTCCTGATTTATATATGGTTGCATGGCTATAATACTGCAAATCTTTTGTCAGCCAACTTTTAAGTCCAAACCTGTGTAGTAGAGTGTTTCCTTTAGTTAACTGAGCTGAAGTTTTGTTTCTAAACACATTAAAACATGACTGGTTAGTGTTTAGTTTTTAGTGAGTATGTCCAACTATTAGGCCACACTGCCCTCTACTGGTGACTATTAACGTTTGGCTTTGTCTTCATTCTGCCAATGGCAGCAAAGCACCTGGAGAAAACCTCATGCTAAAGGCTGTTAAAGATCAATCTGATCGCTGCTATTAATCAGGAACATTTGTAAGTCTTCACTATATTTTACTGAAAATTCCCTGAATGTAATAGTTTGCACTAAAAATACGTTGGCTTGCAGTGATCTTGAGTTAATCTTCATAAATAAGCAGAAAAAGACGACAAACGAAGTTTTTTCCCACGTATTAAAGTCATCTTCAGCTTTCCAGGATTTGGTGATATTTCGTGGAATACTTTCTTCCGTCTATCCCCATATTTTATTCCCCAAATATGCCTTTAGTGATTGTAGCCCACTTTTTGTGGCAGTTTTGTTTTTCCAGGCCACAGCACTTCATTCCAAAATGCATCTGGTTTCTCAGACATTGTGTTCAAAATCTCAATAACAATAATACTGCATTTTATTTATAGGTGCCTTTCAAAGTACTCCAAGTCCCTCTGCAAAGTAAAATCACAGTAGCGTGATGATCACAGTTAAGGTTACCATCTAATGACCCTTCCATGTTGATTAGAAAGCAACACTAGCCAGTGGGCCAGAGCCTCACTATTGCCATACCAGACTGATCGTTGTGTAGGTTTTTTTTCAGCTTCTGTATATTCTTGTAGGTCTTGTCTCAATGTCATAGTTTCTCCTTTAACTTCCATTTGTCAAATGACATTTCAGACAGTGAAAATTACACGTGTTCAGATTATTCCATGGTCTTCTCTTGCTTTGTCAGAGTTCTTTAGTTTCAGATACATCGGCTGCTCAGACGAGTCTGTGGTTGTTGACTGTAAGCACAAAACACCCTGAGAGGTGTGAATGGTGACATAATCTATTATGCTCCGGAACTGTCTGCACCGGATACCTACTGAGTCAGAGAAGCTCCGAGACCTTAAACTACCTCTGCTGTTCTGTGCGGAGGTGCTGGAGACTTCTCTCCACTGAGGGTACACAATCTTTTGCGTAGAACTGCAGCTGATTTGAACTAATTATGAGACAAATTAAGAGATTATTACTTTACAGCGAGCATCTACTGTGAGGATCTACAAAATCTAAAGCATGTTATCCTTACAACCCATCATCCCATATTCACGTCTGTACATACAGTATTGATAGTACTTATAATCTGAGTAGGTTGTATAGGCTATATTCAGACTACAGGCTAAATCTGAGTTACAGTGTAGGCTACCGATGTTTACATTCAAATCCCTTTACACAGGGCAGTTTATTATCTTTCTTATTTCTGTTTTTCAACCACTGAAAACCCCACTTTCAGTTGCTTTATTATGATAGATAAAAAAACCAAACAAACAAAGATTAGGCCTATGCTTTACTATTCCATATCTGATTAGACAGCATCCCTATAGAGTTTGCATTACAGCTGTCACTGCTCAAAATGATTGTGTGATTTCTAGAGAAAGAAAAGAAAGAGATTACTTGCATTCTGCTCCACACTGCAGCTGCCCAGCCCTGTTTTTTATAACCAGTTCAGATCTGGATGTCCTGCTCCCTCGACTGTGGGCAAAGACCAGCCCATCACTCGTGCCGCCACTGCATCAGTCCATAACTTCAGTTCTCACAGTCACCACTCAGTCACCCATGTAGGTCTCCAGCACTGAGTCTGTGTAGCCAGGACTCTATTTCGAGGACGGATTGAGGTTTAAAGTCGAGTGATTAGACTAATCTCCCAGGCCTCCCAAGGAGATCAAACAAATGCCTAATGGAGCACAGTACAAAAGGAAAAGGTACCAGGATGGATCAAAAGGCTCACTACTGTCCCGAACCACGCAAAACCGTGTCAGACACGGTCCAACTGCAGCCCCAACTATCCTGATCGGTCATATGATCCATTAAACCGACTTGGCAGTACTGCTGTGAATAAGTGTTCATTCATAAAGTAACAATCAGACCTTACAGATACGGTGGCCTGCTATAAGCCGGACTTCATTTGCGTAAATTGCTTGCAAGCATGAATTTCTTTTTATTTTTCTCTGCTTGAACTTGTAAATGCCTAACCTTTTTAAAAAGTTTCAACTAAGCACCTAAACTCCAGAATACTGCAGTTTAAGGTGGTAATTCAGTCTGTTCACCATAACAAACAGGTACAGAACAGTACATTTTCTTTAAAGAATGGTTTTATCAGACTCTGAGTGTTTTAACACCTCCTCCCTTTCAGGCCTCAGTGCGATTAGTCAGCATTTACTGCACAGATCGGGACACTTAAAATTACGTCAGATTTTTCTCAAACAAATTGACATTGCGGTTCAATGAACCTGTGTATTGTAAACACAAAGCGCTACAGGTTCACTTGTGTGTTAATAGTAGTATTAATGCATTGCCTGGTTCTGTTAAAGGTGCAGGAATGAATGAATGAATGAATGAATGAATTAATTAATTCATCTTTGATTCATTTATGAACAAATGACTGAATCTGTGAATTAACCGATTAACCAATGAATAATTGAATCTGTGATTGATTAATGAGGCATAAATCAGGAATTCATGAAATACTGGATTAATGACAATCAGTTATTGAATAAATAAAGCATTTTTCCCAACTGTAACCCCAACATTCAGACAGTCTTTCATTCTGCCCTTTATTTACTCAATCACTGATTCAGTCATTAATTCCTTATTTCATTACTTAATTAATCATTCATTCATTTCTTGATCAATCACTAATTCATTAGTTCATGCAGTCGGTCGTTTGTTTATTTGACCTTTAATGTAAACTGGCAGGTCATTATTTTCAGGTTCTTTTTCACAGTAGTGGCTTGACAAGTGCCAGAAAAAAAGAATAAAATGGAAATTATAACAATATGAAGATGCTACATAAGTCAAGAGGTAATTAAAAAGTAATAATTGCATTGATTTTTATGTTTTGGGGTCTCAGGGTTTAGCAGCAGGAAAATGAAAGTGATGATTCTGAGAGATATCAGAAGATGTCTGGCATTTGAAGGCATTTTATCGTGTGGTAATATATAGAGTATGTGCTCCTGTGCAGATAAATTAGAGGTGCTTGAGGATGTTGCCCTATGGGAAATTTTAATACCGAAGTTCAACATGATAGCGGTAAGCTTCGGTAATGATCCGGTGGGTGTACTGCCATCAGTTTTGCTAATAACTGTGTAATCACATAATGACTACATATCGGTGTAAGCAGTGTTTTCTGTGGACGTCTTGCATTGTGTCTTACAGCAGGCTTTGTTAAGCTATTTGTACCTGTTTCTGCGTTTTCCCAATTCCCAGCCCCATAAACATGTCTGGTTACAGTTCAGCCCTTATTGAAGGGGATCTGTGCTGGAACAGCCGGATATTTCTTGTCGAACCTTTGTTATAATTCAGTTCTTCGGATCATTGATTTGTATTTGAATTATAAAGAGGTTTGGTTTGATTGTTTTATACATCCTAGAGAAGTGAACTGATAAGTAAGAAAAAAGAAAATCACGATGGACATTTTTTCAGTGTATAATTAAAACTGGATCTTATGTAACTTCTAGTTCATTTTCCATCTGATGCATAAGTGAACCGTTAATAGTGAACATATGCATTAACTACGGCATCTTACCAACCAAAATAGCAGCTTAATTAACACTTGCTGTACAGAGATGGTGTGAGGTTCTATGCTCATACACTCATAATGGCACCCGAATACTGTTTGGTCCTGTTGGTATTAGTCTTGAAGAGGCACTAAAACTCTCAAACTGGACACTTTGGTACTGCACTGATGGCCAGTATTCAGCCCCATTCAATGTTACCTATAAAGCACTTTTTACAATTATTGTTGTCACATAGCAGCTTTAAGCCCCTAGTGAGTCAAAGCCAACAGAGATGAGGAAAAACTCCTAAAACCTTGGGAGGAGCCAAGACTCGAATGGTGAACCCATCCTGCTCTGGTCGAAACAAAGAGTATAACTAGAGTCTCTATGGTGGCAACTAAAAAGGGAAGGCCTTCATATACAAACTTAATCACTGCAGAATAGATTGGCTGTCTATGGCTAATAGTTAAGAGTCAGTAGTGGTAGTTTTTGTTGGAGGTAGTTTTGTGGGAGGAGGAACAGTTAGAGGAACAACAATCTCAGTCTGAGCTTTGAAACAGCAGTTGCCCTTGAATGGGGGAGGAGCACACAAGCCATCCAACAGCCCAACCAGGCAATGGACCCCAGTGATGGCAGATTCAGGAAGAGGTGGTGACCTAGAGCCCCAATGGTGGTCAGTGGTGCCGAACAGATGGGCAGCAGTTCCCCGTGGAGAAGATCAGCTGAAGAACTGTACCAACTCTTTTAGCCATTGATGGCCAATCTGTCTAACAGTGACTAAGCTGCACACTAAGGCCTTGTAATGTTAGTTTTCCCGAAAGACGCTCTCTTTCTCACTCTCTAGGTTGACTAGAGGAGGATGGGTTCCCCTTTTGAGTCTTGACATGAGAACAGGGGTATAACAGACATTAGGGGTATAACAGACATGAGAACACCCCGAGACACAATAGAACACTTCCAGTTTTCTGCTACCAAAGGTTTTAGGATTTTAAATAGTGGAAAAACGTCTCCAGAAACCCATTCCAATGAGCTCATTAAAGATGCTGAGACAGGAAAAGTGCATGCACACACCTAGTTTGTATAATCTCCATCGAGAGATGGACCAGACTCTCTGGAGCAGCTGGACATGAGCTTAGGTTTACCACGTCTAATGCCGAATAGAGCATTGGGCTGTGAAGAAGTGGAGCTGCATTCTCTTTGCAAAACCTTTGGGATGAGTTGGAGTAGCATTTATGACCCGGAACTAGTCATCCATTATCAGTACCTGACCTCACTAATGCTCTTGTGGCTCCACTAAATCTCAACATCTAGGGAAGCCCTCACAGAAGAGGGGACCAAGCTCTCTATTAATCCTTGATCTGACAAAAAATGTTGGACATGGTGTTATCTACATACTTTTGGACGCGAGGCCCTGCGTCACATTGATGCGGATGCGGATTTGTAACTGCACTATAATCCGTGTTCATAATCTATAAATAAGAAACATGACTGCCGAACAGTGGGCTCGGATGACCATGAGGATTTAAGGCCGTAACAGCGTCCAGTATAATTGTGTTTAGGCCTGCTGTAACTGTAACCGCAGGACCTGGAGCGCGATCTCCGTAATCCTAATCCAGACAATTCCAGATTAAAGCAGTATCCACTTTAGGAAGGCACATTACCCTATAATCTGCATATTATCTGCCAAATCTAATTACGCTCGACCTTAAATAGTCCTGGGTCACATCACATTTGCCTGCAGTGTATTGGGTGATAAGAGAAACAGTGGAATAACGTTTGGTCACACAAGGGAAGAAATGTCTGAGCATGCCAGGCTAAAATAAAGGTTGATTAAAAGGCCTTTGGAAGAAAAGAAATGGGGCATCAGCACAGGATTATGACTGGAGAGGCCTGAGAGTGTTTTCTCATTCACAGTAAATGTTTCCAGGCTCTTTAATATTGAATGAAACGTCCTCACAGACTCGTGTCACTGCTGTATGGATATGAAATAGTAATGACAACAAAGGAATCACTTGTTTTCTTCGGTTCAGATAAGTGTCAGAGGCTTTAAAGACTGGCCCTGGTTCTCTGTGGTCAGTAAGCCCATAAACGTGCTCTAAAAACATCCAGCAAACGTCCAGCGCGGGTGTCCTTTAAAACAGCATGGTCAGTAAAATCAGGGCAGTGGAATCAGACTGAACCTCCTGAACCACGTTTTCATTCTTGCTTTACTTCATGCCTCCTCTTGCACACATCACATCCGGGTCACTCGCCAGTCATTTGTGTGTGTGTGTGTGTGTGTGTTTGTGTGTGTGTGAATCTGTCTGTCTGCTCCTCCGCTGCCTGCGTTGTCCCTCCGCACCCGTATTCCGACAAGCCCCGCCCCTCTACTCCACGATTGGCTGGTGGTTCGCACAGGCTGTGGTCCATGATAGCCTTGCAAAAATATTTATAATATATTTCAAGTAATATGGAAATATTTATTACTATTTTCCGAATTAGATTTGTTTAAAGCACTGTTCATGATACATATGTTTAAAATGGGACAACCCTGAAGTCAAATCAAGTTTACGGTTTTTTTTTCATATCAGCCATTTACACAATACACAACGAAACGCAACGAGCAACACAAAGACCAAAATCAGAAACACAAGACCCGTGCAGACAGGACAAAACACACAGAGTGTAAAAAGAGCAGGAGAGAGAGTGCAAAAATAACACAAATAACAAAACAGAACAAGTCAACATTTAGTGCAGTCGACGTTTGAATATAGTTTTATGACAGACACTCTATTCGGGAATTGTTAGACGTGCAAAAATGCAGAATAGTGGTAGACAGCAATAAGTAATGACTGTGCAAATAATACTAGCATCAGGACACACACTGTGAAGTATATAATAGATAGTATTTACAGTTGTATAAGTTGTTTGTTGAGGACTAATTAAGGTTAAACATAAGAATACCCAGGATACAAGACACAAGACCCGTGCAGACAGGACAAAATATACAGAGTGCAAAGAGAGCAAGAGAGAGAGAGTGCAAGAAAAACACAAACAAAACAACAGAACAAGACAAACATTTCGTGCAGTCAATTAAATGAATACAATAAACGAACTGAATGAATACAGTATTATGACTGATACTGTATTCTAGCAGCATGGTCGTTAGGTGTGCAAAAATGCAGAATAGAGGTATATGGAGAAAAACAATAACAGTAACAAAAATAATAACAATAACAACAACAATAATATTAATAATAAATTGTGCAAATAATAGCAGCGGTAGAATAGAGAATGTGAAGATAGTATTTACAGTGGCAGTTGTGTTGTAAGTTGTTTGTTTAGGACTATTTAAATGTATAAATTAGATCAAACGTAGAATGTTTGGGGGCTATTATAAACAGCCAATCGCCGCAAAGGAGTGGAGACCCTCCTAGCCAATAGAAGCGTAAGACCTGGGATACTACAGCCAATCGCGACACAATAGGAGGGACATGCCGGAATGCGGGTGGGAAAAAAAGCCAAACGCGCTGCAGTTCTGGGTGAACGCGCTGCAGCTGCATGCGCTCCGGTCCTGGAGAGGAGAGGCGAGAGGCAGGAGGCAGGCAGGAGGCAGGCAGGTCGGAGGGAAGCAGGCAGGTATGAAGGGCCAGCCGGCACACACACGTTGGTAGGCTAAGCCCCGGTTAGTCAGAGATGTCCAAGAGCCTGAAGAAGAAGAACCACTGGACGAACAAGGTCCACGAAGCGGTGCTCACCAGGAACAAGGAGGGCGAGCTGGGGTTCGAGCTGAGAGGAGGCGCCGAGAACGGCAACTTCCCCTTTTTCGGGGAGGTGAGGCAGGGCAAGGTGGCCCTCCAGAGCGGCAAGCTGGCCCAGGACGAGCTTCTGCTGGAGGTCAACGAGACGCCGGTGGCTGGGCTCACCACCCGGGACGTGCTGGCCGTCATCAAGCACTGCAAGGACCCGTTCAGGCTCAAGTGTGTGAAGCAAGGTGAGGCGAGCAGCACCAGGCCAACGGCGTAAACACCAGGGCTGCGCGCGCGCGTGTGTGTTTATGTGCGTGCGTGTGTGTGTGTGCATGCATACCCCTGCCCTGTGTGTGCAAGATGCTATTCCAGCGTTCTGGGGCTGCATTAAGCTGCGTGTTTACGCACAGGGCTGGTCGTGGTTCAGTAGGTGGAGCTGCTGGTGTGGATCTCAGGCTTCCATTGGTCATCTGCGCGTGTGTCAGAATCCGTCCAGCTCGCTCTTATCTAACGGCCTTAATGAATTTTGCAGCCCAGGTTCTTCACTCACACACACACACACACACACACTCCGTCTGTGCTGTGTGTGGTGCAGCTTGAGCTGAGCCGCTGAAACGGCGTGTCTTTGGCTCTGGGAAGCAAAACAATGCTGTGTGTGTATGTGTGAATGTGTCTGTGTGTGTGGGAGCAGAAACAAGGCGAGATGTGAAACAGTAAGGATGGGAGAGGAGTGGCCTCACCTCTCCACCCAGCCCCCCCCACACACACACACACCTGGAGCCTGAGCAGATGTGAAGAGTGTGATCACAGACTGGGACTGAACAAAAAGAACCCTTTGTTTCAGACAGAACTGCTGGTCAGGTCGTTTAAGAGCACCAGTCTCTCACTCTCTCTCTCTCTCTCTCTCTCTCTCTCTCTCTGTCTCCATCCTCTCACTTCTCTCTCTCTCTCTGTCTCTCTCTCTCTCTGTCTCTCGCTCTCTGTCTCCTTCTCCATATATATAGTATATATATATTCTTCCTTGTTTTTAATTTGGTATCACTCACTTTACAGTAACTGGACTTTTATCTGGACTGCATCAGTGTATATCAATAAAAGTAGAGAGAGGGAGAGTCACACACCACTTCACCAGGAACGTGGGCCTTTTGTCTACACTCATTATCCATTTTATCTGTTCCATTCTTCATATGGGTCCACTTTGTAATTTATATTTACAGACCATATATACCACCGTTTCTCTATCCCTCCATCCATTCATCCATCAATTTTCTGAGCTGGTCATCATAACCAGGGTCACTGGGTTCATGTAGCCTCTCTCAGAGTTCATAGCAAAAAGTAGAGAAACACCTCCAGATCACTGCCATCTTTGGACCATAAAGAAACCAAAGCACTTGGTGGAAGTGCTGTACATTCAGACATGCAGACTCCACACTGAAAGGACCCTGACTGTCCAAGAGTCACTAATATTTACCAAAAAACCCAAGAGAAATGGAAAAACGCATGTGTGTGTGTGTGTGTGTGTGTGTGTTAACCCCTTGCTATATATAGAAAGGAGACGGTGCAGTTCGGTGGCAGGGGTGCTAACTGAACATATCGTCTGCTGGCAGTGTGAAAACAAGGCTCTTGTGGAGTAGAGCTCTCTTCTGTGGGCCTAATATAGACATTCTTAACACATCAAACCAGTCAGTTCCCGCACGGTGCTGTAAGTGATCGGACTTTGATGTAATGGGGGCAAGCTGCTGTGTGTTTGGTGCTCGTGTGGTGTTGGCGCTTGACCAGGACTCACTCTTGTGGCTCGGGGGTTACAGACTGCTAGATACCACAGTTGTTGGCCCAGTTCTGACAGAAGCTATTGAATATTCTGAAATAAACACAATTTACTGCTTGTTTATATGCATATATCAGTCGTTCTGGAATTGTTAAACGTGCAAAAATGCAGAATAGTGGTAGATAGCAATAAGTATTAACTGTGCAAATAATACTAGCAGCAGGACAGTGTGAAATATATAATAGTTAGTATGTACAGTTGTGTAAGTTGTTTGTTTAGGACTAATTAAGGCTAAACATAAGGATACACAGAGTGCAAAGAGAGCAAGAGAGAGAGTGCAAGACAATTCCATAATGAACACAATTTACCGTTGTTTATATTCGTAGATCAGTCATTTCTTGTCTTTATGGTACAAAATATTTCCTCCTCTACGGGCACCATTCTGTGGACCTGGTAAGACCTTGTTTCTTGCTTTAAAAACCGGCCATTGGTTTTGGCCACCTTCCTCACAGGGGTGGTCTCTTGCCTTTTTGGCCTTTACAGCTTTTGTGAGTCTAACCTGCAGCAGGTCTCAGTCATGAACTCTCTTTTTTGATTATATAATACATTTCATTTGTGTGAACAGATTTGAATGATTGAAACATGACGCTTATTGGATTTTAACAGCCAGAGGGTCAAAAGAGTGTGTTTTGCTTTGTAGTGTAATTCTCCGCTGATATTTTAGATCATTATGCTCTGCTGTGACACATTGTCCTCAGAGATGTTTGATATTTAATTTTTCGTTTTCAAATCATTTTTAATTACGGCTTTCCCTTTATTACAATACACTGTTCTTTTCCATCTTTCAGCGCTCAGCTCGGTCTGCTATATGTCAAACTACAAACAGTAAGAAACATGTCCATGCCTGTGGTTTGGTCTTGATTTTGTAATTCTTGATCATGTAATTCTAGCTAAAGAGCAGCTATCAAGCAATTATATCAAAGCATGGCTATACTAACTCCAGCAACCAAGCACCAGTCCAACCAGTCAGTACTGGGATCCATTCTTTATATACCAGTGCCATGACTGTGTGTAGCCATAAGACAGATAAATCCTGTTTATCTGATATAACCATTTTCTTCCGGATAGGGAGCAATAAATACATAATGTGATCTCTGGGGGAGCCAGTAGGAGATAAAAATAGAAAGACAGAAGCTAAAGACATTGTTTAAAATGTAAAGCTTTATCAAACAGCGTTCCTTGTAGATAGGGATGGAGAAACAACAGTAGCGCTGTTTCTGTCCTGCAGGAGAGTTCAATATATAATTATGTGTATTTTAAGGAGAACATTTAGCGTGTACTGGACGAGGAGAGCAGAGTTACTTAGGAGCAAGCTGTTCATTCACGAAAAAACTGGCTGTGCTTTTCAGCTCAAGCCTTCTTTTATGTCCATTTAGTCTCAGTATCTGTTTTTTTTAGCATTGCAAGAGCGTCTTTAGTTTAGGAAAAAGGTAAAAATTCACTCTTCTTCTCAAACTCTGAGAATCCGTTTTACATGTTTTCCACACACACGTCTGCAACATGAACTCTTCTCAGACGTTCTCATGCTTTCCTAGACACAGTTTGATTGGTCAGTTAGTCTTTAGGTCAGGATTAGCATTGTTAGAGGCAACCTTAGTAATGACTGACACATTCCTCAACCAGTCAGTGCCTTTACAGAGCAGAGTGTTAGGGCTGGTGAGAAAATCATCAAACTGGCAAAAGATACTTCGCTCACAACAAAGACATTATTTTCTTCTTAAGAAGGAGAAGAACGTTCTTCCCGGGGTGGTCCCAGGTTAAAGATTCTCCCAACAAGTCCTGGACACAGAGGACTTCTTATAGTAGCAAAATGACCATTCACCTTATCAAAAGTGGG
>JBBPCY010000032.1:9878740-9904389 GCA_037974405.1 Brachyalestes nurse | reverse complement strand
AAACTGTCATCAGAGCAATAGGTGATGTTTTCAATATTAATCTACAATGTAGCCAGTAATAAAAACAAAGGAAATCGATGAATGAGAAGGTGTGTCCAGACTTTTGACTGGTAGTGTATTTTCAAAAAAATGATTTTGGGTGACTATTGATTTTTTAGCGGTTGCTGACAAATTTTGGACTCCAAACATGTCTTGACTGATTGGCTACACTTGATGCAAATGGAAAACTGTGTACATTATATTTTTCTTGCCATACTGTTCTTTTGAAGTGTTTTTGTCACATTGTTTGTTTGAAGTGTTAAAATATGAACTCCGGCAAAATTTGTGCATATATAGGTGTTAAAACACAGGCTGTTAACATGCAGGTCCAGCATGTTAACAGCGGGCCTCTGGAAAGTACATCACACCGATTGGATTTTAGACATTACACCACCATCCTTAGCCATTGCACACTCTTGTCTCAATCAGTCTGTCAGACTAATGAACGGAAGCATTGAACTGATGCATGCTGATGAAATGATCTCCTTCCTTCTACCAGGCACCAACCTGAATGCATTAACGTATTTGGTTTAATTGGAGGAGTGTAAGTCTCTGCCGTCATTCATTTTCCAAAAAGTGGGGCTATTTGATTGCATCCTGTCCAAGTACTGTTGAACACATTCTCACTGATAGCTTTCAGACATTGTCTAAGTGAGAACACTTTATTCTTATCAGCGGTTCTTGAAACTGTCCTTGGCTGAAGAAGACCTGAATGAAATCTTAATGTATATGCTTTCCCACTCACGCTTCTTGCTGATCATGTTAAGCCTGCAGAGCAGGAGAGAAATGAAAGCGTTTGCCTTTAATTACTGCCAGAAGAGGTTTGACTGTTCACCTTTTGCAGGAACATTGACAAAATGCGATTTAATAGTAATAGTACATCGTATTATATTTTGGGAAATATATTAAAATTGGAATATGCATCATAGTTAGAACTGTCAGTATTACATGATTGCTTGATTGCCATTATTTGTTCTGATCCCAGTTATTTCCCACAGTTGTGAGCTTTTACTAAAGCATGTTAATGGAGCAACAATGAGGTGGGTGCGTTTTTATTGACTGGGGGGATGCAAAATCATCCATCCATCCAACCATTATCTACCCCTTTGTCCCGCACTCGGGCCGAGGATGCAAGATCATGTAAATGAAATAATTTATTGACTCATTATGGGTCTTCTGATGTAGGGATTAACAGTAAGTAATGTATATTCATTTGCTTTTACTTTTTTACTGTTTTTTTAAAAACATCTATAGAGGGCAGTGATGAGCAGTGTTTTAATACTTATTGAGATCAGTGGTGAGTAATGTTTAAATACCTATAGAGGGCAGCAGTGAGTAATATTTTAATACATATAGAAGGCAGTGGTGAGTAATGTTTTAATACTTATAGATGGCAGCGGTGAGTAATGTTTTAATTCCTTATAGACGGCAGTGGTGAGTAATGTTTTTAATACTTTTAGACGGCAGTCGTGAGTAATGTTTTAATACTTATAGACGGCAGTGGTGAGTAATGTTTTAATACTAATAGAGGGCAGTGGTGAGTAATGGTTTAATGCTATAGAGGGCAGCGGTGAGTAATGTTTTAATTCCTTATAGAGGGCAGTGGTGAGTAATGTTTTAATATATATAGAGGGTAGTGGTGAGTAATGTTTTAATACTAATAGACGGCAGTGGTGAGTAATGTTTTAATACTATAGAGGGCACCGGTGAGTAATGTTTTAATTCCTTATAGAGGGCAGTGGTGAGTAATGTTTTAATACGTATAGAGGGCAGTGGTGAGTAGTGTATTAATACTATAGAGGGCAACGATGAGTAATGTTTTAATTCCTTATAGAGGGCAGTGCTGAGTAATGTTTTAATACTTTTAGAAGGCAGCAGTGACTAATGTTTTAATTCCTTATAGAGGGCAGTGGTGAGTGATGTTTTAATACTTTTTAACAGCAGCAGTGAGTAATGTTTTTAACATCTGTAGAGGGCATCTATCGTCAGTTAGGCTGGGATTGTATTGACAAGTTGAAAGCAAGACAGCTAATCAGTCAGTCTGGCCACTTGGAGTTTAACATCTGAAATTGCATGTTGGTGACAGACTTGATCATTGCATGCATGTACTGCTGCTGGTTTGTGATGAGGACAGTGATGAGGTAGAGTGTGTGTGTGTGTGTGTGTTCTGGAATTGTAACATTAAGGAAGGTTCAAGTGATCACAGCAAGTGCACCACTCTGTACAATGGCAAGATCTGACTACATCATCAGGAAACAAAATCTTGATTTTATTTCTCATATTTCTAGCATCAGCGTTGGCCACCCAGTGCTTTAGTGTTGTCTCAGCTTTAACACACCTGACTCAACTTGTCAGCTAATTACAGAAACATTCATGGGCTGAATGGGGTGTGTTAGTTCAGTGCTGTGAGTTTGACACCCCTGATACGAGCCGCCCCGATCGAAACGGTCTTTATTTAGCTTGTTGTAATGAGAACGGCGAGTGGCTATATAGTGCTATTCATGCAGTCTCAGGATAAACAGAGTGAGTCAGAGCCCGTGGCTGTTCCTCCCCTGCTGCTGAATGCTTTGATTAGGACTATTGTGTTCACTTTGTTTAGGTGGAAGTGATGAGATTGATATTTTTAAAAAGTGGAACTACTTTACTTCTTCCTGTCAAAGCACTTCAACTCATTTCCACTGATAGCATTCAGACATTTCCACTTTTGGTGTCCAGCTGCGGCTGTTCTCCAGAATTATAACCCAAATTAATCCCTGGAAGGCACAGCTATTACCAGCAATAACAAAAGCATGGTGTAATGCAATGTTATTTTCTTCATTGTAGCTTCTTTGGCTCTTTGAAACAAGTTTAAAAGACTGGAGAATTTAGTATGATTTGAATGTGCTTGCAGTCTCTTTTGCGGGGCATACAAATGTCATTTTCAGTATTTCAAATACTTTGGTTATTCAAGGATAAATACTATACTGTAGATCATAGGGATGGGTATTGTTAGGATTTTACTAATACTGATAGCTATACTGATACGGCTTATATGTTCTCTTATTGATGAAAGGATGTAAAACAATTCAACAGTTATTTTTATTACTTTTCTTTGAGAAATAATAATTCTGTGTATAAGGAAGGAGAAGCAATAGCTACAAATGTCTGCTCAACAAATGTGTGTTGGTGATCTGCATATCAAGTCCTTCTTCCTGATCCAACCCAGCATACAGCATTTGAAAACACCATGTTAGAATGCATTAACGCTGCATAAATACCGATAGCAACACTGTTTGTCCATGGGCTTATGCATATTTCATTACCGACCAGTCAGGCACCAATTTAGTACTGGTTCTCAGTACCCATATTTAGTGGTTATTTATTTATAGGATGTTTGTCAGGTTATCTGCCTCAAGATGCAATTGTCACTTTTCGAATGCGGAACATTATGGATATGATTATTATTCAAACTTAATGTTTTAGTTTTAGACACATTCCTTCATTTTTTAAAATTCTCGATGTCACGTCGACCCCATTCTCCCGAATGAGGGCAGGAACCCAGGCTGACATTCATCTTAGGTAGGTTTTCTTTATTTATACAAACAAAACACAAAGGAGGCATGAGAGCCTTTCCAATACTATAGCTGATCCAAAAACTAACAGAATACTCTCCTGGTAAAGGCAACGGTTGACCCACAACTAAAGACAGAACATAAACCCCTTAAATACACAAAATCCAATCCCCAACAACCAATAACAAAAACACAAGTATTAACTACAAATGAAGTATTAACTACAGCTGTAACTCTTCACTTTAAATCTCTGTAGCTGTCAAAATAAAAGCCCTAAATCAAAACCCCAAAATTAACACAGAGCGACCCCTGGTGGCCGCTTGCCGAGACCTAACACGCTAAAATATTTATTTATTGTATTTTACAGCTTTCTAGTAATTATTTATAATCATGTAATCCATTTCACAGGATTACACACTAGGCTCTTGGGGCGGTAAGATAACAGAACCGAACAGCCACTTTTGGTTCCTTAAAGAACATGGTGTGTAAAGGATATTTGTGAGTGTGAAGAACTTTCTTCCTCAATCCACCACTGAGTTTAAAATGATGATTCTAAATTATTACTCTCCGCTTGTCTCTGTCTTCATGGCCTAAAAAGCTGTATTTTAACAAGAGGCTAACATTGCTGACTCTATAGTAACATACAGTGCAAAAGCCACCTTATCCTCACCGAGTTCTTCAGTGATGGGAAAAAAAAACATTTCAAAAAAGCCAAATATAAAATCTAAAAAATACTTAAGGGTGATTTTGTGTATTCAAAAACTCATTTTGAACAATCAACACATATCTGAAGCTTGTAAATCATCAGACTTTTAGTGTTGGAAAAAGTCGTCACTGGTACTCACAGCCTTCAATAAAACAAACAGTGTTTGGTTAGAGGCTACCATCGCTGCCTCTATAGCAGCATATGACGCACAAGCCACCTCAGCTGGACTGTGATACATTGTTGCCCCATGCTGTAAATATTCTTTACCAATATAAGGTTCCCTCCTAGAATCTCCTCATCATATAGGGGTTGCATTACAGTCAGTTCTAATGCAGTTGAATCGGCACCTCCAGATCGATGTATTACAATGGATTGCTACTCTGATGGCTCGCAGTGGGAAAACATAGGGAGGGAGGCTCTGCATCAGTCTGCCTCAAAAAGCATAGTGCCTGTGTACGTAGGTGTGTGTTTGCGTGTGTATGTGTGTGTGCATGCGAGCTCTTAATCAGATGCAGGGTTTGACCTGCTGTAGGAGTGAATGGCAGAGAAGGAGTTATTGATTATATGGCATCATACACACTTTTTTCTTCTCTGTGGCCGTGGCCCGGTGTAAAGCTTTCCCTGGAGTGGCTTTCAGCCGCAAACACTTTGCTGTCCAGCAGCGCTCCGAGGAGAGGAAAAAAATACTTTTCCTGGATGAATAATGTGCCTTCTTGTTTGGTCATCTCGCGCGAGGGCAGGGATGTCAGCTATGATTATTCTGTCGAAAAGAGACACAGAGAACACTGTGGAATGTTTTATTAACCTCTCCGCTGTTCACCAGAATCAATATGGAGCTATATTCCTGCTCAGTGCAAAGAACATTGTTTTATTTTAAGAGTGATAGGAGGGACTGATGAAGGATTCAATATCCAAACCAGCCACTAAAAAGCATTGTTTGTTTTGCTGAACGCTCTAAGAATGACGAATGAAGATGAAGATGACGTCTTTTTCTGACACTAAATGTCTGATATAGCACAGTGCAGATCATATTGGGCCAAAGAATCATTTGGATATGTTTCTGTATAAAAGCAGAAATACAGTTTAGACTGTTGACCTGCGATTAACCAGGCTTGAAGAATGCTCTAGGAAATTGATTGGTTTTGTCTGAAAACATTCAGAAATGGGAGCCCTCTGCATTAAAAAGGCAATAATGAAAATTTGTTTTTTATTGTCTCCTATTCAGTGATAGCTACAACCTTCCAGTAAAAAGAGTAATATTTTAGTTTGTACTATAAAAGCTCAACCTAGTGGAAAAAGTATGTGAACCCTTGGAATTAATGCCTGGTTGACCTCCCTCTTGGCAGCAATATATTCAAACTGTTGCATCACCCTTTCAGCTGATGCACAGACATTCTCACATTATCCTGAAGTTTCCTCCACCATACTTTACAGTGGGAATGATGTTTTCATGACGATATGCCCTTTTTATGCCAGATTTAGTGCTGCGTTTTCTTTCCAAATAGCTCAGTCAGTCCACAAAACATTGTGCCAATACTGCTGTGGAGTTTCAACGTGCTCTTTCGCAAACTTCAGGCGGACAGTGATGTTCTGATTAGTAAGCAGCAGCTTCCTTCGTGGTCTAGTGCCATAGGCACCCTGCTTGTTCAGTGTTCCAGTGATGTCTTCAAATCTCTGGCTCTCACTCGGGGTTCTTTCTTTTTTCTTTTTTTGTCTTTGTTGTGCTCTTGGGGTCATTTTGACTGGGCGCTCACTTCTTGGTAGAGTAACCACAGTCCCAAAGTGTCTCCATTTGTTGACTGTTGACTGTAGACTTCTAAAGAATTTCTAAAGTCTTTGAAATCACGTTTTAACTCTTTCCAGGTTTATGTAAGTCAACAATTCTTAATTGTAGATCCTCTGAAAGCTTTTTTTGGCGAGGCATGACTCACCCAAGTTATATGTGAGTTAAATGAAAGTTATATGTGAGTTATATAAGTTATATATTTTTCTTGTGTGGAGCAAGCTCCAAAAGTTTGAGTGTTTTTTTATCAGTCAGAGTAGCTCTAGTCCACGCCTGCAGACTCATTTTCTTAACAAGACTCCAGGTATACTAACACCTGACTCCAATTAGCTCCATTAACTCCATTAACTAGTCATTAGCATTATGAGTTTGTAAAGTTGTTCTCAAGAAAGACATGAAAGATTGGGATTCCTTATGCTATTATTTTAGACACATTATCACCCTTGACTTGGATGAAGATCAGATCACATTTTATGACAAATTAATGCAGAAAACCATGAAATTCCAAAAGGCTCACATACTTTTTCTTGCCACTGTATTTACATTTAAATATAGACATAGCACATGCTAATCTCTATACGTCATCCAAGCCAGACACGGGCTTTTCGAATGCGTTATATGTGGTAAAAAACTTTTTTTTACCACATATAATGATAAAGGAAACGTCGAGATTGCATCAGTTTTATTATTGTTTATTCTGAAATATGTCTGATACCTAGTATCAAACTGGAGTGCTGCTGTTTCTACCTGATGATTTTATTTGGGTAAAATAAAACCGTTTTGCGCTTTATAAATGTAAATATGTGTGTGTGTGTGTGTTTGTGTGTGTTTATATAAATGTAAATGTGTGTGTGTCTCTGTGTGTGTGTGCAGAGTGTGAATTACCCTTCCATAATTGGGGGGGGTACTGGCTTCATAACACTATTAAGAACCCCCCAACACACACACACACCCAAACTGCTATTTTTGTCTCTTTGTGGGGGTCTGGGTCTTGATCGGGGGGTACAGTAACCCCCAGTTCCCCCCCGTAATTCGAACCACATGTGTGTATGTGTGTTGTACAAATTTCTTTATTTAAGTTATATTGTAATTTTTTCAGAATCACAGAATTACAGTATCACATTATTGACCTCCTGTATCCTCAGCTGCATGTATTTCTGTGTAGGGACAGCAGAGGGGAGCCATCCACACAGCTTTAGCCACATGTCTAATACTGGCCAATAGTCTATAGTCCACATGTCTAATACTGGGCAGTAGTCTATAGTCCACATGCGTAATACTGGGCAATAGTCTATAGTCCACATGCGTAATACTGGGCAGTAGTCTATAGTCCACATGTCTAATACTGGGCAATAGTCTATAGTCACATGTCTAATACTGGGCAATAGTCTATAGTCACATGTCTAATACTGGGCAATAGTCTATAGTCCACATGCGTAATACTGGCCGATATATAATCTATAGTCTATATATACTGTCTATGTTTTTGCCATATTGCCAAGTCCTATGTCACACAATAGTAGGGATGGGAACCGAAATTAGGTTCCAAATAAGAGCCGATTCGTTTTTTTTTTATTTCAGTTTTGTAAATTGGTTCTTAAACACCGCATCTGCTAGGACGTGTGTGGTTATCTGCCAGGACCTGTTTTAGTTGATATTTACTAGGTTTGTTAAAAAAAATAAAATAAAGTTAAGCCCAAATACACATTTATTTTATGTGGTGTTAATGTAAAATTGCAAATTGTTTTATTGTTAACAAATCAGTTGACTGTTTGGTTGAATCATTCTGAATAAAGTTTGTTATTTAAACAGTTGTCCTATTTTTTTTTTTAATTTTACCTTTGTGGACTTGAAATAGGAAATCGATAAGAACCGGAATCGATTAAACGGAACCGGAAAAAAATTCAAACGATGCCCAACCCCACACAGCAGTACTAATTTTAAGCTTTAGCAATATTTATAGATAAAAAGAAAGGGATAGAGGAATATCTCTGATATTATTCTGTGTCATGACATTGTTTTGGATCTCTTTCCGTGCTGGTAGAGTTAAGGTCCCCTTTAGAGTAATTTGAATGAGGTGAAGAGCATTCTTTTGAAGTGCTGGTTCACAGATTTGCAGATTGTGTAGAGCACAATTCCTTTGGTTTGGAGTTCCAATACATATAAAGCACAGATTCTCTAATTAGCATCACAGGTTCATTAATCCTCAAACACCCTGATACTGTGTTATATTTGGAAAATATCACATATTCAATTGTGTCAGCACTACTCTGTTCTGCATATGCATTACATTGCTGCGCTGTCTTTTTTTTTTAGGTTTAAAAATGCAGCAAGAAGGTTTTACAAAGCGCACCAGCTAGAACCTTCCATCAACCATCTCACGCGTGAGCGATCAGAGGCTAACTAATCTGGCCCCTCTTTGCCAGAAAGCGCTGTAGTGCTGCGCTAATCTCAGCGCTTCAAAGCGGATGCTCTCTCTTCCATCTCGCAGTGATCTCTGCGC
This sequence comes from Brachyalestes nurse, assembly GCA_037974405.1. Classification (NCBI taxonomy): domain Eukaryota; kingdom Metazoa; phylum Chordata; class Actinopteri; order Characiformes; family Alestidae; genus Brachyalestes; species Brachyalestes nurse. Next base: position 9,895,807 of record JBBPCY010000032.1, on the reverse strand, counting down.
TGTGATGCTTGCAGGAAAACGGGTCCGTCTCTGTTCAGTGGGAGTTATTTTGTACGTTTGGATCCAGATCTTTCCTCTCATGTGGCAAGGTCACTGCAGCCTGAGCTTTACTTCATTGTTTTTCCACTGTGTCACCTGCTGGCCTAAATGTTCCATTTGAAAATGAAAAATCCAAAAAAGTGAAAGCCAGTCAGAATGTTTCCTGAGCATCTTACACTTGTGCTGTCAACGTGTCTGAGCTTCCCAGAAATGATGTCTGGAGGGCATGAGAAGCTTCCAGCAGGGTGAGACGTCCGGCTGCTTGAAACGTTCATGTGCTTTGTTTACAGTTATATATCGCCTCGAGTAGGGCAGCAGTCAGCCATGCCACTCATTCCAAAACAGGCCTGTCATTTCTCTTCGCTAAATCAAATAAACAGAAATGTAACGAGGCAGGATTTATTGCCTTCTTTTCTCATGCAAGGAGTGGGCAACCAGTGGGACTGGCCATCCTCAGTTCCAGTCTGAAATTGGAGTGAATCTTGAGGTCGGATAAAACTGGCAGATAAAACTTGTTGGGAATAAATGCTTATAAAGTATGCTTTTTTATTCATTATTAAAGACTCTAGTACACACAATATAAGCTGTGTCAAGCCGCAGTGCAGTATAGTGCAGTATAGTGTAGTAAAACGCTTTACCCGAAGCATACCTATATTTCAGGGTCTGGGCTAGGCCCCTGACTTCCAGTGACATTTTGGACAATGGCATCCCTCCAACTTTGTGGACACAGTCTGGGGAAGAACCTTTTCTATTCCAGCATGACTATGTCTCCTCAACCCCATCCAGCACCTTTGGGATGAACTGGAACAGAGATTGTGAGTCAGGCCTTCTTGTCCAACATCAGTGTCTGACCTCATAAATGCTACAGAATGAATGAGCACAAATTTCCCACAGAAACTCCTTGTAGAAAGCCTTCCAAGAAGAGTGGAAGCTATTATAGCTGCAAAGAGGGACCAACTCTATATTAAAGTCTATGTATTTGAATGCAATGATATTAAAGTCCATGTTGGAGTAATGGTCAGGCGTCCCAATACGTTTGTCCATAAAGTGTAGTTAAGCAGCCAAGTTCAGTCAGGTCTTCTATTTTTCTTTTTTATTTCTGCACAGGAGGTAATATAATAGATACATGTTTATGTAAACCAAAAATATATTTTTTTCAAGTGATGTGGGAAGTTCTTTCTTCACTAACCTCAGCAAGGTGATGTTTGTCATTGTGTTATTCATTGTGAGCATCTGGTCAGGGTCAGGTGCAAGTTAGACATATGAAATAATTGTATATTTTTACACAGTGCAGATTCAGTCGTTTCTGTGGGAAAGGACACAGGCAAACGGAGTTTGCTTCCGGGAGCGAATATTTCATCAGAGCAGCAGGTTATGGCCATACCAGAAACAGGCCGTTTTTCAGAAGCGCTAGAGGGTGCCTGCGAGCAAGTCTTCTTTGAATGGAGGTGAATGGAACTAAGCAGCTAGAAATGTTCACAAAATATGCACACAGGAATTTCCTTTAGTTTTGGAACATAGAAGAATGTGTTACACTGATATATGTTAAGGAAAACCTGTATATTTTTTCCTACAGCAGGTTTTGACCACTAGGAGATTAGCTTTACTGCTACTGAAAGCTGTCCGGTTGGCGAGCTGATCAACTTTCCTATTAAAATGACAACAGTGCTGAAACACTGTGAAATGAACATTTGCGCCTGTATAAACAGCTTTATCCATTTACACATTGTGATTTTGCGTAACAGCTCCCTGGGAGCTCATGCACTTGGATGCTCTGGGTGGGTTCTCTAGTGCGGAACAAACCTGGAACACAATCTTAACTTCTCCTAACCAAAAATTACTCAGATTTAATTTCGCATTCACTTTATCTAGATGTGCTTCATCTTCATCATACTTCTTCTAACACCACAAACTCTGAAACCTTAGTAGTGTGAGCCAATAGAAAAAGAGCTGTGATCAGAAATGTTCTAACGTAAGTTGGAGAAGTGAAAGTGGAGGAACTGCCCCACAGTCAGGATACTGTCACGTATTACTCAAAGTTGCAAAAAACACAACAACTTTTCCCCGAATTATACACTCCCTCCAAAACCACACCACATTAGGACCACCCAGAATCGCTTGATCTGCTCCCCTCCACACACACTCAACAGAAAGTAGCCTGGTGAAAGTCAGGCGTGAGCAGAACTTTGCTTTAGTTGATAGCTAAGATGGATCTGACAGTTAAACGATATCATAGCTATTATAACTATTATCATCGTAATTACTTTGTCAGTGACAAACAATCCCACTAAAATCTTGGAGGAGTTTTTATGTGGGTACTAGTCATCTGAGGTCATTTTTTTCTTTACACTTAGCCAATGTTTAGTTAGAAAATGAAGAGATGGCAGCATCAGTAAGTCAGTGAAGTTCCTGTAAGCTCTCCAGCAGCATGCGATGCTTCTAAGTGGCGGCTCCTCGGTGGGCATTCTAAAGATCACTGCTATTGCCCGTCTTCATACTTGACACTGATGTCTTCACAAGGTCAACAAGTTCACCCAGCGCTAGCTAACAGACAGCATCTGGTGCAAACAGGCTGGCCTTTTTGGTGGTGTGTCCAAAAGCATCTGTATCACACTCACACACACTCACACACACACACACACACACACACACACACACACACACATACACAGAGCAGTTCCTTAACCAGCAGACAGGGGGAAGTGTAGGACCTTGCTATCTCTCAGGCCAATCAGAATACAGGCATCATTGTGATAGGCTCTTCACTGGCAAAGCTTTCTCTACACTGTTGTCTCCTGACTGTCGGCGACTCTCCATCTCCCTCTTCCCCCTCTCTGTCTCTCTCTCTCTTTCTCTCTCTCCCCTCTCTCCCTCTCTCCTTCAGTGTCTTGCTCAAGCCTCACTCGCTGGCTCTGTTCTCCTCTCTCTGCCTGTCTCTCTCTCTCTCTCTCTCTCTCTCTCTCTCTCTTTTCCCTCTCTCCCCCTCTCCGCTTGTGGCTAAATTAGATGCAGAGAGGGGGACTTCATCGCTGCTGCTTCCATTGATACATGAAGGATTAGATTTTCTGAAATTGGCGCAAAGTCTCCAAGCGAAAGAGGAGGAAGGATTTTGGCCACGGGCACTGGTGAGTGGAACATCATCTACAGAAGCGCGACAAGCTGCTGGATTTACATCGAGGTACAATAGTTGGTCGGTTCAGACGGGGGTGGGGGGCTGAAAGGGGGGATTCTTATTATGGATAAGGATCAGCGGAGGATGGACTTGTAATTTCCATTCAGGAAAATCTGCTCTAGGTGATTCTCCATGCTCCATTGTCTTTTTCACTGTGCTGGATTCGTTCGTGTGATGGCATGTTGAAGTGTCTCCTTTTTCCGCTGCAACAGCTGGGCAAGCCTGGCCTCTTTCCCCTCCTCCCATCACTGCGTTACGTTGACAATGTCAAAGCATGATTGATAGCCCAGTGCCCACCATGTGTCACAGACTGGTCGTGTTACCGCTTGCGGGACCACAGTGACATCGCCGCAGTGCTTTAAAGACAAAGCAGACGGGTTGAGGCTCGGTCTGTTGATGATGTCAGGGATGCCGGCTTCTGCTTTTGTTCACCTGCGCGAGTGCGTGGGTTACGTCGGCAAGCGGTGTAATTATCCACTGGTTAACACCAGACGCTGTTACATTGAGTGCCTCTGGGAGACTGGCTGTCTTGTATCCGTCAGTTTATGGCGGGGCTGTGTTGCTACGCTCAGCTGTGGTGAATGGTCAAGGTTACGACCGGCACACGGAAAGAGGGTAGACGTGATCAAGGATGCCATCCTTTCTCCAACTTATTGGTCGCATGATCTCTTGCCCTCTTCCTGAAGGCACTGTGGAAGATGTTGCAGTGGGATTGAGCAGCAGGTGATGAAGGTGTGCTATTGGGAACTCTTTTGTTGCAGCATTACGTTCACCAATTAAGTACAGCGACTGTGCCTACAGACATTGGAGACTCTCTTGGCCTAGGTCTTTACTGCCAATTGAGTAAAGACGCTCATTAAGATTCTGCCAGCCAGATGTTTGGTGGTATGAATCCCCTCAGGTTCCTAAAGTTGATGGACAGTCTTAGACGTTAGGGTACCTCTCCTCTCTTTATCCCTTTTGTTCCCCCATGGCCGAAACAGAAGCTCTGCTGAAGGAGACTTGCACTGAAAAATCGACTGATATGCTTTTCTCTTTTCACAGGAGGTGTTGTGGATAAAGACCTCCGCCATTACCTTAACCTCCGCTTCCAGAAGGGGTCGGTGGACCACGAGCTCCAGCAGATCATACGGGACAACCTCTACCTCCGCACTGTGCCCTGTGAGTAACCCTAAGCTGATCTACTGTTCTGAACCCCTGCCTGCTAACACCTAATGGCTTCAGGTTTGTTTTGTAAAACCTCCGAGTGATGATTGACGTAATCTTGAAAGGGGACCAGTTGTGCGCAGGGCTTAATTTTATCTGCCGATTATTCACGCCTCAGTGTGGACGCCTTGATCTTTTGGCATTTCAAGCTTACTCCAAAGACTCTCTTGGAATTTTGAATCCTAGAAAGCCGGCAACAGCGGTTTGATATCTGTATCAGTGCTAGTGATGATGAGGGAGTCATTGTGTTTGGGTCATGGTTTTCACTAGAAGAAATTAATAAAGGTTTGTTTCACTTGTTTGGGTTCTGCAAGCTGAGTGAATTATGTTTTTCACAGATAAACAAAAACGATCTCCAGAATGGATGGGGGAAGGATCTTGAACTTGTGCAGTCAAGTACAGATGGGTATAATTAATTTTGAGCACATGCTGTGGTTACATTGTAATTAACGGTGTGGAGTATCACAAAAATAAACAAGCTAACCCACTAAGAGAGCAGACCCTTCCTCCTCTGAAAATGTTGCTTTCGCTTTACTTCAAAATTGAGAGGATGGAGGAAAACTGCACTCATTGTAAGAATATAGTAACTCAGAGGAAGGGCTGTCCTACCGATCCATCCAAGCGAAGCTTGTTCTTCGTTAGTCCCAGCCAAAGATGACAGTGCCATTGCGGAGGACTTACAATATCTTAATTATAGAGGAACAACAGATGTTCTGCTCAAGAAAACCCCTGTAAACCGCTTTCTGAAAGCAAACAGATGACTAGGATCACTTCAGTGGCCTTTTATCATTACTCTGATTAAACTGATCAACGATACATACTTACTGATCTAAATTCCGTTCTTAATGGTTGCACACATAGTGCATCCGAGCATAAAGGCAGCGTGAGGGTTCTTTTAAATGGTGACACACAGAAAGCTCCAATTCCACATGCTGATACATGTTGTGGGCTGATACTGCTGATACTGTACCTGGTGTGGGCATGCGGCATAACTGTTCTGGTCAGGAGCCGAAGGGGTCAAAGACTGTAAGGACTATGAAGTCTCTCCTAATGTATCTTTTTCTTATGTTTATTTCTGCACCTCTCGACTGATCTGTCTATCCCCCCAATTGTTTGTGTGTATATGTAATAGTCAAAGGGGCCTACCTTTTGGCGCTGTTACGGACGGCAGCCTGTAAGGCAATTTCCCTCAGGATAAATAAAGTTCTTATCGTATCTTATCTTACCTGATTATCCTTTACCCTTTGCATGTGCAAACACAGTGGCTTTGCAAGCAGAATTGTCCACTGTCTCGTCTGCACACTTTTTGGAAGGCTAAAAGCTATATCCACTAGGGGGCAAGTCAGAGCTAAAACATCCCGTTGCTGGCAGGAGAATGCCTTCTTTGATGACTTCTGATTTATGAACAGAACAACATGTGAGGAGACCATATTACTGTTTATTATGAGAGACAGACAGATATGATGGCAGAAGGCACTGTTGCTGATGGCACATCACACTGTGGTTTACTGCCTCCACTGGTTATGTTGGTATTGCATCTTGTGAACACATCGTTCATTTCAGAGGACATGCACAACCTACACTAAAAGCAAATGCAGGAAATGTGGGACACCCATTTTGCACATGCATACATGTAGTTTGTCTTCTTATTCCTACATTTCCTTTACTGTTCTGCTTTGTCTTTTTTGACTCACTTGGTGTGAAATTCTAACTATGCTGGGTTTCAGCCACAGTGTCGATGGCGTTTGGGGTATTGGGATGTAGGTCATGTTTAAATGTTAAAGGGAAGTTCAAGCTCTCAAGCCTTGTGAATTCTGGTGCCATGACCCACATAGTATGTGTAGATCTCTGGGATTAGAAAAGAGAGGTGAAGTTTAAAGACAGTTCTCTCTTCATTCTTTTTGTCTGTGTCATCCATTTGTCAGACTCTTTCCAATCATTTTTGTAGTTCCCTCTTTCCATCCTTCTCCACTGTACTCCAGCGTCTCGATATTTTCTTCCGCTCTACATCTATAGTTTCCTCACTCATTCGCCTGTTCTCTCTCTCTCTCACTCTCTCTCCCTCTTGTCCTCTCCCTCACTCTATGTCTCAGCCCTGGGTTTCCAAGGCAACCACCATCTCTTCTCCAGGCCTGCCTGCCGACGGTTCCCCCTCCCCCTCCGCAGCACAGCACAAAACACATCACAATTACCAAGCGGCTGGCTAAAATGATGCCTTTGATTTATGCTCGTGCTGCGCAGTCATGAGCGCTTGGTTCTGGAAGCACTGCTACCATACAGAGAGTCATTAATGTAAGCGAACAGCCCTGCTAGGAAATGTAGAGGAGGAGGGATTGGAAGAGACAGGACAGGGCAATGCTTGAACTGTGCGTTAGACATACCACGCATACTTGCCAAGGGAGGAACAAGAAGGCGATTTGGGTGGCTGATCCCGCCGGGTGATTAAAAACATTTCGGTTTAAGGTTTGCTCACGCTTGTCTCACAGTTCTGAAGGCAAAAAAAAGGAGAGAGACAAGACGTTGACTGAGTTTGTCTGTCACTGGTAATTAATGCAGTGTCAATTCTGTGTGGATTTGTATCGGCTGTTTCCGTTCACATGACTCCTCACCGCTTCACGTTCTTGGCGAGGTCTCCTTGGTGAGAGCACTCTTGGATTTTTCTTTTTACTGTGAGCGATGTCTTTGTGTGACCATTTGTTTCAGTGTCCCCCTCGTGGACCGCCGCATGCTTCTTGAACCCAGAGAGGCCAAAGCAGCCATAAATACACTGTGTCATCTCCCTACTGGTTCGGAGGTCACGGACCGGCCTGTTTTAATTTTAGAAATCCTGTCCTTGTCACCAGTCTCCTAAAGTCTCCGCCTATGGCCCTGTGTGTACAGATGCAGTGACACAGAAGCTATTGTTGATCATGCACACACACTTTCAGGGAGACCCACACAGAACCACACACACACACACACACACACACACACACACAGCTGCAAAGAATAAAAGACCCCCTGCCCCTCTCATTTTATTTGGTTGTTTCTTTCACAGTGATTTCCATTCGGAATGGGTCTATAATTATGCCTTTTGTTTTATAACCCCTTAAACTGCAAATGTTTCTACTGGGGCCCATGATTCAAATCCACACTTATGAGTTTCATTGTTGCCAAATACCAAGTAATTCATTGCAGTTACTTAATTGAAAGTTTTAAGATTAATGACTGAATAGGTACCAGTCCACAGACAGACCGTGTTGCCTGTTGGGATGTCTGAGAGACGCTGTGTGAACAGCTCTGAGATCTGTTTGAATATGACCGTTCACCACGTGAGGCAGGCCTCCACATTGCTGCAGTGCTTCAGCATCATCCCACTGGCTCCAGCCCCGGCGCCCAAGTGGTCACAGTGACGAGTCCGACCCCCCCACCCCTCCAGGCCGCCTCGCTGTCTCTTTCCGTCAGTCACTTTGACGAGCGGACGTCAGGATGCATCACGAAGGGCCTGTTCCTCTGCAGGGCAGCGGGGGCCATGATGAGCACACAGCACACAGTCCAATTAGGCCTGCCTGTTTACCTCTCTGTCTCTGGCTTGCTGCATCCCACCCCTCATGCATGGAGACTCTGAGCTTACCTGGCATCGTGGGCGTAAAAATTTATAACCTTGAAACTGTCTGATTAACTTCTGTAGGAAGTGATTCAACGCCTCATGAAACATCCATTAGATTTTCAGAATTATTTTCTTTAAAAAAACACATGGGTGCAACTGGATGAACCATTCAAATAGAAATGGAATTACAGGTGGACAGCATGGCACTTGACGACATGGTATATGATGTGTATCATAACAATTAGTTGGAATAGACAGGCGCACCAGAAATATAATAATCCTGCATTTTAAAAATACTACTTACATAATGTGTCTATGAATTTGTTCTTCGTGACTTGGTCATGCCTGTATTGCCTCCAGTTAAACTGAACCAGTTATGCTGTTTGGAGTCCTGAGCCCCTGATAAATCACTTTTTAATCACTGTACTTGATCGTGTCCTTGATTTGAACAGAGAAGTAATGACTACATTTGTATATTGTAATATAATATGGTAATAAAAACAGTACACAAAGTGATGTACTGAATTGGAAACGGCCAAATTGCAAGCTGTTTGTACTGAAATTCAGTACAAACTGGATTGACAGTAAATATTAGCACTTGCTAGAAAGATGACGATATGTAGGTTCCAATCTGTGCTTAAGTCCATCATCAGCAGAGAACAGTTGGTCATCCAAGGCAATGAATTCTGGCATTTGTGATTCATTTTTAAATCTTCAAAAACTGTGACTACAGGTGGTGTTGGTGCACTCTAGGGACTTTCCTTTCCGCTGTTGTTGTTTTGTGAATTCGGCATTTTCCGTACATATTTGGCACATTCCTAATATTTATGGCTTAAAACAGACAAGAATGTTTTTTTATGTTGGAGATAAAATTGCCCCTTGGTGAACATGTTTATAGATTATACGATTTGATTGCCATTCTAATGTCCATGTTGTTGTACCTGCACCTTCAAATTGATGCATTTTTACACCCTTAGCTGCCACAAATCTGCAAAACATAATATCTGCATAAGAAGCCATCAGCTGTCTCCAGTGATTCCTGTCTCGGGCTGTTGGGTGCTGCTGAAGAGGGTTAGAATGAGGCAGTAAGAGAGACAGCTGTGGGACTGGGTGTGATGCAGGACAGGTTTTCCAGTATATTTCGGTGTTGTCGTGTGTCAGGCTGGGTGAGGCTTTCACTTTGCTTGTCAGCACAGGTGACGTGTTCTTCAGCACAAAGTGCTCCTGATTTCCAGGTGACTGAGTTGCCTCAACTTATAGCGCCAGAGACCCCTCCCCCCTACCCCTCTCAGAGGCGGAGGAAGAGCGTCTCGATACACGTCCCTTACCGTGTCAGTCTTTTACCTCCCTTTCCATACACTTCTATTCCTGTTCTCTTCAGATTCCTCCAGATGTTGCTGACACCGCAGTGGCACAAGTGACAGCTGTGTTAGCAAACAAAATAGAGAAAAAAGTTTGGATTGTTCATATTTGAATAAGATGGGTGTTTTTGTCTTGGTGGGTTTTTTTTGGATCCGTAGTGTGAATCTGGATGACTTGAGTAAAAGAACTTGTTTTTGTGCTGAAATAAATAAAAGAGTACAATACATACATACATGTGACATTCATACAACTTTATTAAACATCACACCAATTCACACAATGGCAATAAAATTAATGAGCCTGTTTAAAAGCACATTTTGTGTTTAAAAAAAAGAAAAGAAAATAGGGGATTTGTAAAACTGCACTAAAATTTGCTGAAATGTTGGGTTTTTTTGGCAAAAAGGATGTGAAACGATGTACTTTCACTTTGAAAACAGGACTGGAGAGTTCAAAGTTTTGCAAACAGCTGTAGGTTCAATTTAATTAAAGTTTTAGTGAAAATGATGAAGAAATATCATAAAATGAATGGCTTTCGGTTCAGTATCTCAGCGGATGTATTCAGTCAGGTGTGTGTGTGTGTGGAGTGTATGCCCTGGTTGCGCTCAGGTGTTTGCGGTGCTGTGTTTCTCCCCTGTGCAGGAGAGCAGTGCTGCAGTAGTGGAGTTACGGTGCTGCAGAGAGAGCAGTGGCTACAGGGCGAGTGTATTATGCATGCTGTGGGTTTTCCATGCCACTCTGTCAGCTGGGTGAAATATAGAGCCATAGCTTGTCCTGAGAAAGACACTTATAGTGGGACTGGCACCCCTGAGACTTGTGGCAGGCGCTGACAAAGCTGCTCAGCTGCACAATCTCAGACGCGTACGTATTTCATATTTGTAACGACTTACTTAAGCCTGCGCTGATAGTATTTGCTGTTACATTTCAAGTAAGAAAAAAAGCACCTACAATGGATTTGTCAACATAAAGCACTGATTCACTGAATTTTGGCGAAGGCCTGTCTTTTGCAACTTTAGGATCAAATGTGTCAGCTTTGGCTCTAATCCTAAGGTTTTGTTAGTTATTCCTTAACATTGTGCAAAGAAAAATCTAAATATGTGTATCATGTGACTGTTTTTGAAAAGCTAGGTATGCCCAAACTTTTGATGGGCAGTGTACATTCATACTGTGTGTGTGTGTGTGTGTGTGTGTGTGTGCGTGTGTGTCTGTGTTTGTGTGCGCCTCCAAATATGGCCTGCTCCCCTCCATTCAGCTCTGACTGTGAATTGGACTGTTGCAGCTCCCAGTAAGCCATGACAGACGCTCTGAAAGGGCCTCCGCTCTTTTCCAAACAAGCTGAAGGCAAACAGTCTGTAAAGTGACAGAAAGCTCTAACACAGAGGTTTCCAGTCATCTGTTCCTGGATCAGTCCCTGTCTTAATCTGGGAGCGGGCCAAAGTCACCTATTAACCTCCCAGCGAGGGCCGTCATTAAGGCGGGCCGTGAGCCGCAGGCCGCACGGGGGCTCTCCTGGACGTTGGCGGCGGATTTAAGGGCTGGCGGATAAGAGAGGGGAGGGAATACGGCCTGAATCGATACGCGCAGATGAGACCGAAAGAAAGGAGAGTGGATTTGTGAGGGCTTTGAATTCCTTGAGGGCTTATGGCCCTGTTTGAGTCGGTTCTCTTCCTAATGAGGCGAACCGCACAAAGCAACAATACTCTTTAGCAGCCAGCGCTGTGGATCATTGCCTCGATTTTTTTTTCTTTCTTTTTAAACCGGCTTTTTGTTGCGTAGAGAATAATTAGTCTGGGTACCAGATTGTTTGTGCATTCTCAGATGAGCAGGTAAATATTTATCTTTGAAAGGTTACACAGCTCATCGCTGGAACAAATCTACTCGGGCAAACAGGTACTCCAGGGATAATGAACTGTACCATAAGGATCAAGGGTTACTTTGCTTCTTAGACACAAAAATCCCATTTGCGAAGGGTGGGCTAAACTGCATCGCTCTATAAATAGCCTTGGCCTCTGAATAATAAAGATACTCCACTGGGTGGCTACGCGTTATATGTACCTTTCCTGCAGTGCTGGCTCTCGTGGCGGATGGCCACTTTGCTTATGAACGCACATTTTGTGCGAATGCGTTCGTAATTAAAGAACAGAGTCACTGCCATTACTAACCTGCCTCGCTCCGGGGCAACACCATTTTGCTTAATGAACAATTTATATTCTTCCCTCCCTCTCAGTGGGGGATCGTCATTGAGCCGGTTGTTTCACTCAAAGCAGCTGTTGGTGAGTTTGGACTAAATTGAAATGGAACAGCCTCTGGCTAACCTGCGTTCTCAGTACCTCTCAGGGACACTGCGGCCTCTTGTCTGAGGCTCCACCTCAACACTGGCTGGTCCATCTCCTCAGTCTAAATCCCTGTCGGGGCTTTAGTGGGAGGAAATTGCTTGATTTAATGAACAATTTGTCTCTTCTGCCACCTTAAAAACGTTCATAGAACGTTAGGTTGTAGCACACAGACCTTCAGGGGATCCAGCCTTCTAATCAGGCACTGATGGACAATATAGATGTTTTGAGACTGACCTGTTATGTCTTATAATAGTGAGTATGGGAAACTGGTCTGAGTGAACATCAGTGTGCATTTTTAGGGATTACTTCAGCCAGATTTGCTTCAATGACTAACACTGAATGAAAGCTAGACAGGGATCCATTAGCATGATTAGCATTTTTGTAGCGCTAAACAGATTAGACTCCGTTCCATCTATTATAAGCAACATTAGCATATGCCGGGTATTTCTTCAAGAAGTCTAGTCTAGTCCTGGCAGCAGTGCGACATCCTGGGGTTGCCCTGATGTGAGACATGTGGTGCGCGTTGGCCGCGTCATATTGATTATTCTGTTTGCGCCCAGCCTGATTTAGCGTGCCACGCTGAAATATGGATGATGAGTGTGTCGTAAGCTGTCTCTGCTGCATCTGCTTGTTAAGAGGGCCTCTTGCCCCTGCTCCACTTTGATGTGCTCGTGAGCTCCTGCCGTTTGATGGATGATAAGGGTGGATTCGATAATTCACTCCAAAGGGTGCCATATGTGTTTGGATATCATTGCAGTGCAATATTTTTGTTAGCATTTTGTATTCAGTGTTTAAAGCGTGCCAGCGGACACTGCTGGTGGAATAGAGCAGGCTGTGTTGCCTCTGGAATATGTATTTTGACTGCTTTCAGGATCAGAAAACATTATTGATCCTGGAGGAAATTGTTTATGCTACGAGAGCACAGACACACAGAGACACAAAGACAAGAATAATATGAATTCTACCTTTGAAGGTATAAAGAACAGACGTGGACTACTGCTCTGGATATGAGCGTCTGACAAATGCCATAACTGTAACTGTAACTATAGTATAAATCAAATAAAAGCCAAAATAAACTCTCTTGGAAATGCTCATAAATTGCTTGGTACTAGGCACAAAATCGCTTTGGTCAGTTAGAGAAGTGGATATAAATACTATAGAAAGTAAGTAAAATGACACCTGAAGTTTACTAATAAGCAGTGTTGGGGAGTAATGGAATGCATGTACCGGCGTTACATATTTAGAATACAAATTATGAGTAACTGTATTCCGTTACAGTTACCGTTTAAATAGGTGATATAAATGGACTACACAGCGGTATTTTCCTGTTCCATGTTAGATTATCCCCTCTCTAATTTAGGTAATTCCATGCATTGCTGGAAACCCAAACAAAACACGCAATAAGAACCTTTAATATAAGTGTCCTGTTAATGTTGGTGGACCCGGAGCCAGCAGTGCCCGGGCAGGAATGCATTTCTTAATATTTCCGGCCTATTTTATGTTTGTCTAACACCCTTCCACTTTTCAGCTTTGTAAATAAAGAAATGGTTAAGGAAAGAAAGGGCTTTTTTTATCTTATCTTTAAGCAAACAAAACATCTTATGTTAACATACCCAAGTCTTTGCTCCTCTACAGTAAATCTACAGTAAATATATTGTCTATTCAGGGAGATTTGGGCTTAACAGCCAATTGGTAGAGGATTTGCAGGATGTGATTGCTACATTCATGTAGTTGTAAAAAGCATGACAATATATAGTAATCAAAAGTATTCAGAATACGTTACTCACATTGAGTAACTTAATGGAATATGTTACAAACTACATTTTGGGGCATGAATTTTGTAATCTGTAGTGGAATACATTTTAAAAGTAACCTTCCCAACACTGGATATACAGTATACAGAGAGAAGATCAAGTTCCACAGTGTACATATAGTGCATCGGACACAAGACACAGTGAAACACAACAAAACAGTGCAGAAGTATACAGTAAGGCAAGGATGAGAACCCGTCCTGAGTGTGTGGACAGCTCACTGTGCATTGGATATAAATACAAATAAGACAAAATGTGAAACGGTCGAAGAAATGTGCAAAAAGTATGACCAGTATAGCCAGTATAAACAGTAAAAACTGTATGAGACAAGTGAAAATAGCAGCCTGAGTATAGATTCTTAAAGGTTTGTGCAAACAGTATAGTCAATATGACCAGTATATAGACAATATAACCAGTATACACAATATAACAGTTTAACAGTATAACCAGTATATAGAAAATATAACCAATATACACAGTATATAGAGAATATAACTAGGAAACACAGTATAACAGTATAACAGTATAACAGTAAGACCAAGTATAAATAGTGCGGCTGCTTCAGACAGATGTACTGTCCATTTCCCAGGCTGTGTTTATTTCTTAGCTGTTCCCTGTTCCCTTTCTAGGGAATCCAATTGGCACTTTAGCTGAAATTTGTTTTTGGATATGCCATCAGATTTTTCAATTCAGGATAAATGAGATCAAGCATAGCTTTTGTTCTTCCCCATCAAGAAATCATAACTACATCCCCAATCGATAATTCACAAATGTTTCAAGACCCCAACGATGCCTCGGGGTTCAGTAACACTTTATTGAAGAGCAGTGTTCGTAAAGCTCCACCCCACCTACTAATATGTACAAAACCTAAATAAACATTCATCAAGGTTTATTCCAGCAGAATCAGAATCAGAAAACTTTATTGATCCTGGAGGAAATTGCTTACGCTATGAAGTCTAAGCCAAATACGTCAAAATAATCTCTCCAGAAATACACCTGGTACTAAATACACAATACTATGTACAGAAAGTACTGTGGTTAGTACGAGAAGTGGGTATGAATACTATAGATAAATTACTGAACAAACATCAGTTGTCATGGAAGGCCTGTTTGTGTAATTCAGCCTTGTAAACACCTGCTCTCAGTAAAGTGTCACCATTGATTCCACTGACCACAACCTCCTTTACACCGTTATTCTGATCTGTTTATTCCACATAAGATTGTATAAGAGTCCAAATAAACTCTCCCCTGAGAGGTCAACTAGTTGTTTGGTTTTTTTTTCCTCTCTCAGTGTGCACACTTGTGTACACAAAGCAATTTCTGCCTCTGATTGGCTTCTGCTGACATGTGTTCAACCAATTACTATAGTCCCTTCATAAAAAGGGCGGTAATGTTGGCACGTGGGGGAGAATCTAAACACAAGACCGCAACAAGACGAGAGACGTGGCAGCAGAGGCAGTAGGATACTTCACTCATTTTTACATTTTCAATTCAACGTCCTTCTGTCTGAACCTCATTCTATCTGTCATACAACCGAACAATCACAGACATAAGTTACATTAAAAAACAATTTTGAGGTTGAGAATAGATCTTACCACTTACCACAGGTGCAGGTATACTATATATGGAAATTGTATTCATACAATATTAACACAAAATGTAAACAAACCATGTCTGCCTAAAATGCAACATTCAGACAATATCTTTTAAAGTGCTCAGAAAAGGTCATAACTAAAAGTAAACAAAACGTGAGGTTTTCCCTCTAAATCTACACCGATTTCTTCAAAAAACAGACTCAAATGTTTAAACAAACAGCTTCTGTGGAGGCGTCCGACCATCAGCCTGTAATCAGCAAACGTAATAATTTGTGAACTGATTTGTTCAGTTCAGCGTTCACAAAAAATAGGAACATGTTCAGTGAACGAGTTCGTGCACAACACTGCTTCTAGACACACAAACAGCACGCTGACCTGCACAATCTGCAAGTTGGTGTTAAAGTACAGTGACAGCATCTGAAATGGCATCGGCTAGCTAACATGGCTAACGCTAACACTGCAGGGAGTCGTCCTGCCGGCTTAAACTGTTCCCTCTCGGACACTTAAATTTGCCAGAAAATTCAAGGTATCTGCCTTTGTTTTGTTTTGTTTATTTGTCCTGCTGACTGTTAATGTTTACAGAGAACTTTAATAAAAATTGCTCATTGTTGGACACATTTTCCAACAATGAGCAAGTCACCATCAAATGACTTGTCAACTGGACTTCGACTGTATTGACCGATAAGTCGATCAGAAGAAATCTGAAGTCGTTTACGATGTTCACTCCCACTCGGCTTACAGCGCTAACTTTGCACTTACGGACTACGTGGGTGAACTAGTTTGGTTGTGGCATATGATATGATTCAGTTTTCCTTTTCCTTTTTCTGTGGCTTAGTTGCATTTTTATGATTTTACCGCGGTGTCAGGATCGGTAAGGCTAGAGTGTGTTTCAACTTACACCAAAATTCAGGTTACATCACTGTCGACGGAATGGATCTGTGGCGTAACTCAAGGACCCCCTGTAGATAGATAGATAGATAGATAGATAGATAGATAGATAGATAGATAGATAGATAGATAGATAGATGAATGAATGAATACACTGAGAAAACATCAGTTGTCATGGAAGGCCTGTTTGTGTGATGCAGCCTTGTAAACACCTCCCCTCAGTAAAGTGTTACCATCGATTCCATTGACCACAACCTCCTGCACACAGTGTTAACTGAATCTAAGCACTCAGTGGTAATGGCTGAGGTAGAGCTATTGAGAAGGAAGGCTTCAATGATAAGGTCGCTGTCTTACTGAAAGAATAACTGCTGTAGCACGCTGCACATCCATCCTGGGTGCTGAGCTCCTCCCATTGCTGTGCATAGGGCAAGATCTCTGGTCTCCACAAGCACCCAGGCACCATGCCACGCTCAATAAGCTTCATATTTTTTCTACTGCTGCACCAGCTTTGAATGCTGCACCACCCCTAATACATTTCTGCTTAAAATTCCAAGTATAACATTCTGATTCTGTCCTTTATTTTTGAAAGGAACTGTGCAACGGAATAGGAGTGAACTACATCTGTATGGCATTTTTGTGCTGTAAAATATAAGGAATATTGGCCTCAGTCTCTCTGGGTGGTGGGAGGGCCGACCCTCATTCTTCCCCCATCAATCAGTGCTACGCCAGCCAGCGTGGTTTGCTGATCTAACAGAATCGGCAGTGAGTGTTGAGATGTCCAGTGATTTGCGGTGGTGCTTCACTTGACACAGAGGAAGTCTGTGCTGACCTCCAGCCTCCCAGTGTTGGTTTGATTGTATAACCCGGGGGAGCTTAGCTAGCAGGTAGAACTGGACAGGACTAAATTGGGCAGAAAGTTGGAAAAATGCAAAACGAAGAGACGTCCATGCATAAAAGTATTGGGACGCCTGACCATTACACCAACAGGGATGTTTCATTCAAATCCATAGACTTTAATCTGGAGTTGGTCCCCCTTTGCAGCTATAACAGCTTCCACTCTTCTTGGAAGACT
>JBBPCY010000032.1:9844795-9878640 GCA_037974405.1 Brachyalestes nurse | reverse complement strand
ATCGCAGGGCGTAATCCCATAGGGGACATCTTACTATACCATGTTCTCTGTGCACATGGTATGCCCTTATTATATCACAGTTATGATTTCTGTATTTGTGTGAAGGTATGCAAAATATATCCGGACATTTTTGGAAAGCATAATTTTTTGCTTACTGTTTAAAAAACCGACTTGAGTATCGGATCGGCAGATATCCAAATTTACAATATCGGTATCGGTATCGGTAATAAAAAAGCAGTATCGTACCATCTCTAATTTTTACTAAAAATGCAATTTCCCTATAATTCATACTCCTTTGTCACTTTAAAAAAAAAAAGAAAACGGAAATTCTATGGTCCTGACAATTTCTACCATGTTCTAGAATCTTCTCTTCTACTGTACACTGAGAACAGCTGATTCTTTAGTCAACTGCAAGAAATGGCTGAAACCAAAGAGCTTAGCAAGGACCTCTGGCTGTCCACTGTCGCTGCTCAAAGGCTGTGAAGCCAAATCCTAGTGTTTAAAGTGTGGGAGGAAGCCAAAAATTACTCCTGTGCTTGCGAGAATGGCAGTGTAAGAGGCCAAGGAGAATCCAAGAATTTCCACCATGGCCTTCCTGCAATTCTGGTACCATCATGTACAGACAAGCATTTTAGCAGATGCTGCAGGAGGCTGGTTTCCATGGACGTCAACCAAGGAGGAGTTCACTTCTCCAAGAGAGGCTCAGAAAAGCTCACAAACCTCACCTGGACAAAGAATAAAGCTTTTGGTTTTCTGTTTTGCAGTCGATTGAGAGGAAAAATGGAGTTGTTTGGACTCTGGGATGTGGTTTTTGTTTGGCAGGAAGCACTCAACCCCATGAACACGGTCAGGCATGGTGGTGGGAATAAAGTGCTTTGGGGTATTGTTTTTCAGCCAATGGGCCAAACAGCGCTGTCAAAGGAAACGGCATCATGAGAAAAGAGGACTACATTAAGATTCAGGAGGAAACCATCAGGCAGACTACAGGAAAAGTCAGCCTTGGGCAGCACTGGACCTTCCAACAAGACAATGACCCGAAAACAAACATTACATTACATTCATTTGGCAGATGTTTTTATCCAAAGCAACTCACAAATTGAAGGAGCACTTGAATACAAAAACAAATTGTTGAATTTTAGTGTTATAACGGCTTAAATGGCTATAAAAATATTATAAAAGTAACTATATAATGAACAAGGCTTAGAACAATATTAACTTTAGAGGTGGAAACACCAAAAATGTTTGGAGTTCTGACCTGAATCCCACCAAGAACCTGTGGAGGGAACTACAGACTAGACTGGAGGAAAGAAAGCCCTCCAACCTCAAACACTTGGAGATCTTCACAAAAGAGCAGTGGTCCAAAATACCAGTGGAAACCAGCAAAAAACAAAACAATTACAAGAACCAGGAGATATGATGCCAAATAAATGTCTTCCAGTGAATACTAAGAGAGGGTATGAAAAATTTTGGATATGGCATTTTTTCATTTGTATCATGTGTTAATATATTTTGTCACATGTCATTTTCAGCCAGAAGGAACATATGGAAAAAAGACTATAATTAATAATTAGTTAATAATTCATCATTTTCACTATGACTATATAAGAGATAAGATAAACCTTTATTAGGTATATTTGCTTTGTCATGGCAGAAAGTGCCGTGAATAGAATAAAATACTATATAAGACAGAACTGAGCTCCTTTCGACGAGCTTTCCTGACATTTCTTTAAGTGTCTTCAGGAACAGTTCTCCAGGCTTCTTGAAGGACATTCCAAAGCTCTTCTTTGGACGATGGCTGTCTTTCGTTCTGTGTCCAGAGGATCCACTCTACTTCAGTAGTGTTGAAATCTGTACTTTGTGGAGGCTGATGCATGACTGATAGTGTTCCATTGTGTATTTTTCTATCAAGGTGCTTTGACTAAACTGACAGTGTGTTTGGGCTCTTTATCCTGCTGAAAAATGAAGCGGTAGGAATTTCTAATGAAGTGGCCAAAGAGTGGAAGCCAAAGGTGCGTGTTTCTGATGAAGTGGTCAGTGACTTCAGCTTCTGTTCTAGAGGCAGGATGTTCTACTGCAGTTCTACAGTGTGGAGAAACAAGTGGTTCTCTAGTGCTTCTTTATTATCAGTTCTAATAATCATTTCATTGAAGATTCCGTATTTTCACTGCAGCAGGGGTTTGGATTCTTCTGCTCTATCTTCCTTCACTGCTGGGTTGCTGCTGTCTGACCGTCACTCCAAAGGTTAAATAAATTGAACCATGTGTGTGTGTTGACCTGCACATGGCACTCAGCAGCTGGGCTGAGAATGCGATGTCACTTTCCTCCTTCATCTCCGCCGGATCCTCCACGCTGCCTCAGTTGTTGACCTGAATTCTAAGAGCGTTTTTATTTCTGCCTTTCTTGCTCCTGCTCCTGTTAAATCCCTCCGGAGTGGCTGCACCGCCAGAAATCTTGACAGTAAAGGAAATTGAAAGTTTTTGAGTTGCGCCGCTCAGCTCAGAGGGAAGAAATACGAAGAAACACAAACACATTACACAACTATACCAAACCGATTCTGAAAATTACATAAAATAACATTCATACAGTTTATGTGAAATGTCACAGTAATTCTAGGATAAGGGGGTGGGTTTGGGTTTGGGTTAGCATGAGAAGGATTAGGCTTGGGGATAGGGGTAGTGTTTTAGGGTTAGGGTTAGAGTAGGTTTAAAGTTAGGGTTAGGGTTTGGTTAGGGTTGGGGTTGGGACTAGGGTTAGGTCAGGCTTAGGGTTGGGGTTAGGGTTAGGTCAGGGTTGGGATTGGTGTTACACAGGCTCCACCCACAAATATGTTTTAAAATGTGTTCCTACTGTGGTGAGGTTGGGTAAATGTTCTGGAAAACTGTTAAAAAAAATTCTGAGGGACTGTCAGAGTCACTGATTAGGGTGGCTGCAAAATTATCTTCTAGTTCAAAAAGCCAGCTGGACCATGTTGCTGTAGACCAAAACAATGGAAACTTCACCTGATCTGCCCAAACAATGTGACTTTTCGCCCACACACATAATATGAACAAATTTGTAAGCCAGAAAAGTTAAGCCACAGCCTCAAATTGTCTGAGTTACTTTGCAAGCATTCACTGGCTGATTATTAAAAAAAAACACACACAACAGTGATACCCATCTTTCTTTTCATAACTGACCTGAGCTTTAGCATCTTAAAGTCTGTTTATGAGGCTGCCGTCTCTGTAGCTTTTGCTGGTTTTTGCTCTGTGTTTGTCTCTTCGCACCTCTCATAGCCAGTAGATTGAGCTGACATCACAACACTTGCTCAAAGACTCTCTCTCCCACCATACACTGTTAAAGCAACTCATCCCTCTGCTCTCTCTCCCTATCCATTTCTCAAGTGACTCGTCCACAAATATCAAATCTTTAAGCTAGCAATACTCAGTCCCTGATACAAATTATGAGTAACTGTATTCCGTTACAGTTACCGTTTAAATAGGTGATAATTAGAATACAGTTACTTTGTTGAAATAAATGGATTACACGGCGGTATTTTACCTGTTCCATGTTAGGCTGTCCCCTCTCTAATCTCGGTAATTTCATGCATTGCCAGAAACCCGAACTAAACACGCAATAAAATCCTCTAATATAAGCGTCCTGTTAATGTTGATGGCGTCAGTTACACAATGGACAGCACAACAGCACAAGAGACGGAGCGGACTGGCAATTTGTACGTTCTGGAAAAGTCCAGAATGGCTGTCTGGTGGACTGAGATGCGCATAACACCGCCCCCCGCCCTCGGAACCACGGGCGGCGGCCTGTATTTCTCGGCCGAGATATGGCCAAGATGCGCGTACCAAACACCCCCCTCCCCCTTCAAAATATGACCGTGATGCAGACCTATTCAACTATTGCTCCTCTACACTAAATATATCATCTGTTCAGGGAGATTTGGGCTTAACAGCCAATTAGTAGAGAAAAACAAACAAGAATTTGCAGGATGTGATTACTACATTCATGCTTTTGTAAAAAGCATGACAATATATTAAGTAATCCCAAGTAATCAGTAACTTAATGGAATACGTTACAAACTACATTTTGGGGCCAGTATTCTGTAACACTGCTAATAACACAAATAGTTCGGACACCGGTACCAGGTTGCACCCATACCAAGTCTGTTATTACATGTTATAGCGATATAAGTAGTGAAATTGCACATGCTAATACTATTGCACATTTACTATTGCACAGAATTAGTGGCTTAAGTAGTGAAATTGCCCATGAAAAGATTATTGCACATAATAAACCATTGCACATAATACTAAAGATACTGAAGAAATTGCACATAATGATTGATTTAGCACACATTGAGTAGAGTAGCATCTAAGGGCAGCAGGTTATTGCACAGATGATTGTGTGAGTTTGTGACAGAGGGAGGAGTTACGGAGTCTTGTGCTGTTTATTGCTAGTATATTACTAGTTTTCTTTTGACCGTGTAAAGTGGCTTCAGAGTTCAATTAAAATAATGCCGTGACAGAAAGATATTGTGGCTCTGCATTATGCTGGACAAACTTTTAGGAGAGTCATCTCTGGTAGGATATTTTCCTAGCGTCTTTAAACACACAAGCGGCGAAGACTTACACGAAGGCACAGGAAATCAGTAAGGTTTAAGTGTGCTGGCTTATTGTGTGCGCTTCCATGTGCTCTCTCTCTCACTCTCTCGCTGCTTCCTCAGCTGGAGTGTGCTTGGCAGGGCTTAGCCGTCTTACGGCTTCGCTGGGTGACAGAATGAAACTCTTTAATAGCTTTTCAACCCGCCAGGGTCCTCTCTCTCTCTCCCTCAGCCGCTGCCTCTCCCAGCTCCACCCTGATATATGAGTCGCCTCATCCTTCATGGCAGCCGGGCAGCGGACTGAGCGTGAGGAGAGACGAGGCAAGGTGAGGCTGAGGGAGAGAGAAGCAGGGAGAGAGTGAGAGAGAGGGGGAGAGAGACCCCGCTCTATCTGCACTCGAACAGAAATGGAATAGAAAAGATAGAGCATTCTGTTTACTAAACTATTTCCATATGTAAGGTGGGCTCTATAAATAGCCGGGTTGTATAAAATATTGATAAAAGGCGGCATGAAGTGCCTGTTTTTGGAGATTGAAAGGATTTCATTTTTGTTTATCATACAGCATCTGCTTTGTCAATACATGTCAGTCTGAGTTCTTTTTCTATAGCAGCTTACCTACATTTTTCTTGTGTTTTATCCCCCTGGGGTCCACTTTGAAAAGGAGTCGACGGATAATCAGGCCGATAAATATGCAGGATTTTTTTGATAATTTACCCGAAGGTTAAAAAATAAGTAAATTTAAAAATGCGGTATTTTGGATCTGATGCAGCCGCCTCTCCCGGTAGTCACTCCCTGTGATCTAGTGTCAGCTCCCACTAACAGGACTATCTGTTCGGGTACACGACACGAATCAGAGCCTAGCAGCGCACAGAGGAGCATATTTGCAGAGTGGAGTTCACCAGAGCTATCCGTCGAAGGTAAGGCAGCAGATATTGCAGAGGTTGCAGTAAACATCACATTCCTTCATGCTGAAGTTGCAAAAACCCAGTTTCCAAGGCTGCCCTAGAGGAATATTACAATATACTTTAAATTAGCGTTCATTCAGATAAAGAGGACACTGTCTGATTGCAGTGATGATACAGAAGTTCAACACATAAATCTCTTAAAGTCTTTGTTTAGCGACATATTTTAGGCTATAATGTTAATTCTTGCACATCACTGCTCAGACCCACTCATAATTCCACTCTCTACATGACTCCCAGTAACGTGTCCTGAAGTTCTCGCTGACTCTGTTTCAAGGAGAAGGTTGTTTTGAGGTTTGTGTTATTTAAACTTTTGACACCAGCATTATTGTTTTTCTGTGTATGTGTATCTTTTCCAGTTATCAGTTATCAGGTTTCTTGATGATAAGTAATAATCATTATTGGTATCGACCCTTGAATAAACACTTCTAACTTATAGTATTTGTGTGGGTTTGTGTACCAAAAACAGTCTGAATTCATTTTCACATGACCATTTCTCAACCTGTCTGTTAAAAGGAAACAGGCTGTTTCGTTGCAGTTCAGTATACATATAGAGATTACATAGAGCAGGGTGAGAACATTAGAAACTTAACAGTGTTTACATACCACATGAACTCAATTCAAGAAAAGCAAAATCAGTTTTACATGATATAGACCCTTTATTTGGTACTTTAAAGAATGGGTTATTTAAAATGAGCATCTGAAAGTAGGCTACCATACAATACTCACTACCTCAAAGATATTAACTTTTAATAACATGACATTATTCAGTTCAATTTTATTTTTATAGCCCTTTTTTACAACCAAGGTGTCACAAAGCAGCTTTACAGAGTCCAGGTCCGAGCCCCTAGAGAGTAAGACAAAGGCGACGGAGGCGAGGAAAAACTCCCTCAGCTGGAGGAAGAAACCTCGGGAGGAACCAAGACTCAAAATTGGAACCCATCCTCCTCAGGTGGACCCAGAGAGAGAGAGAAAAGAGAGTCTTTATGGGGATAAATAAAAAGAGAAGGCCTTCATGAACGAGATTATTGACAGATAACAGAGTTGGTTCCATAGAGGTACATTTTGTTGAAAGAGGAACTGAGAGTCTGTAGTCAATAAACAACAGGATCAGCAGCAACAATCTCCTCTGGAGCTTTAGGCAGCAGTAGCCCCTGATTAGGGGAAGGGCCCGAGTGGAGCCGAAACCAGTCAAGGACAATTTGGCACGGGGCACCGGTGATAGCAGGCCCGGGAAGGTGGTGACCATTACACAATGAAGGTGTGTGCTAGATTTATTACAGGACTGGATCGAGTGATGTTTTACCTTTCTATGTCTGAATTCAACATTTTCTGATCAAGTCAAGTAGGTTTATTTCAGCCATAAATGTAGTACACATACACAGTGAAACGTTCCTCCAGGACCATGGTGCAACACAAGAACAGAAACCACAAGGTGCAAATAGAAAGAGAGTGCCAGGAAAACACAAGAGCAACAAAACAACATGAGAATACAACACTTGGTGCAGTCAACAGCTTCAGTACTAGTCTGAGTAAAGACAGTATAATGACAGATGCTGTATTCTAGCAGCAGAGAGTTGTTAGAATAGTAGCCAGTGTACAAAAATGCAGAATAGAGGTAGAAATGCAGTGTAGAAGTGGAAATGTCAGACAGATACACATACGTAGTCTCGGATCGGTGCCAGAAATAAGGAATCTGTGACAAACACATTATAGATCATGCTGGTAAAGTTTACTAAATTGGTGTATGTTTTCGGAAGCCCATTCTGTTGTTTCAGCATAAGAAAGTACAGATTTTGGACTTGAGCTCTTTCCAGAAACGCCCCAGATCTTTTAGGCATTCCTCACACAGATCATGCCTGGATGAAAACGTCGGGTGTAGACTTAAGATTTGTGGGAAAAGCAGTGCGTAACACTAAAAGGGATGATCAAGAGAAGTGATGATGCCAGTGGAAAGGTGGTTACCTGGTTTCTTCAGAAGTGACAGACATCAGTGTATCCTCTTCTTCTCTCCACAAATGATGCTTTAACATACCGAGTATTTCTATATTAATACACACAGCTGTCACTAGAGCTAAAAGAACCACTGACACTGCTAATCAGGGATTAATTAGTGTAACAGTGTCTGCGTGATGCTGACTAAAATGTCACACAGATTTTGTTGAACTACTCTCTCAAGTGCTTTAATGATCAGTTTTCGTATAACCATTTAGTTTTTGTATTACTAATTAGTTTACGGACATCGGTTTCCCCCTCTGAGTCTGAAGACGTGTTTGACTGTGTGCTTTAGCAGAGATGAACCACCTGACTCACCCCTGACTGCACTCATATGTGTTTGGACTTGCGAGTCACTGAATGACAGAATGACTCAGGAATCACTCAGCATGGGGTGAAGCTTCACCTCTCGGCTCTGAGCTGGCCGTTATACAGCACCTCGTTCACACACTCTCTCCTGATGGTTCAGCGCAAAATCGCTTCTCCTTCGTTTTCCACTTACCTGAAAAGCAGAATGAAAACAGGCGAAGCAACAAGATGAACGAAACTCAGGCTTAAGGTGGCCATGGTACTTCCTGCAGTTATTCAACATACTTTTGCCCATTTTGCCCACTGCAGTTTGACACAAGTGTGTAATGATTTAGGCTGTAAGCTTCCTGTTTTTGTTAGCTACTTTAGTCTCATAGCTCTAGGGCAAAACTAAAGAGCAAACCTATCAGCTCACCAAATATGCTTCGACTGATGTGTGGGATTAAGGAGAAATTGTGTGTAAACGTATGCATTCAATTTGTCGCCAAATTATTGCTTTAATTGCCTCTGCTTAAACCTGCCCTGAAATCTCCTAATCCTGCAAACAGCTTTGTCAATCCAGCGTCTCGGAGGTTTATCCTGGACCTGTAGCTCGCTCTGCAGCCTGTTTACCTTGTTTAGATTTTAGTGATTCTGCATGCAGAGCGGCTTGTGGCTTCAAGGTTGAAGTGACCGCAGATTGAGGGGCGAATGCGCACCCCCCCAAACCCCCCCCAGTTACGGCGTGTCAGCAGCGAGGCTGCAGACGATTACAGGCAAATTCCAGGCCTTCAGGTCTTCCAGACTTCTCAAGCCCTGCTAACAGCCCCGCCGCTGCTCTGCAAGGCACTGTCAGCCTTCACCTGACCTCAACCTGCAAACTTTCTCCAGCTCTGCTTCTGAAAGGAGTTTTTAACCGACCGGCAATTTGGACAGCTTTCTAGCTCGTTCCTTAAGGGCTTCTTGGTGTTAATATCTGAGTCTGGTGAGGAATGTGGAACAGTATTGTGAGCCGAGACCGAGTCAAAAACTCGGATGAATGGAAGTTGAATTAATAAAGGAAAAAAAAAAACCCTTCAAACCCTGCGAATCAAACAGAACTGATGTTTGCATGACATTACATTACATTCATTTGGTAGTCGCTTTTATCCAAAGCAGTTTGGAGTATGAGGAAACATTCAAGCCATTTGGCCAGATACAGAACCTTTTTGCAGTAGTGCAGTTGGATTCATGTTAGGGAGGGTGATATTATTCTTACACTTTCAGCAAATCCTAAGGTTATGAATTACAGAACAGTCTATACAGGGGTAACATCGGTATTTACATTCTAGCACTGCAGGAGTTCAGTGTAAACTGTACAGTACGGTTACTAGTTTATCTATACATTTTCTTTAAGGGTAAAGTATTAAGCAGAGTTTAAAATGAAATTTAAGTGTTTTGGGAGCACATTTGGGACCGTATTTAGGGTCTATAAAAATAGGCTTTTTGCTGCATTTTTTTACCACATCACAACTTCACGGTTTTTCACTATACGCGGGTGCTCTTGGAATGTAATTCTGGCAACAAGAAGATTCTGGCAACAGCAAGAGGTTATTCAAAGATAAATAATCTACTACATTCATCTAATTATCTGATTTTAAAAAAAGTTATCTGCCTCGAGTGTTTGTCACTTTTAAAATGCACACTTTTAAAATGCTATTGCTATTATCTTTACTATAACCATGCAGTCTTTTTATAATTCACTGCTCTGTTCACCATTCTGCTAGAGACTTGATATGACAACCAATAATTAACACATTATAGTGGCTGATAATGTTGATACTAATAATTTATTTATTTATTTTTTTGATTATGTTAATCTTATTTACATTTACATTTTCAGCATTTGGCAGATGCTCGAATCCAAAGCAACGTACATGAGTGCTTTGTAGTCGATGAGAAAATATGTCCCTAACACTAGTAAGCCTATATATAGACTTATAATTAAGAGCTGCTAATAGACCAAGATTCTTCTTGAGATCTTAATCACCATCAGATTACAGCCATAGAAGAAACATAGGACATATTATGCAAATAGCTTGTTTTTAAAAAACAAGTTATAATAGGTCTAGGGGCTATACAAAACATGTTTATGAAGTTCTTTGCATAAAATCACTCTCACATAAAGAGATCTCACCAGCTCTATTCTTGACAGTTTCGGTCCCTTTCGAAATTAGCCGTTTAAGGGCTCTGTCCCTTTTATGCAAATAAGATGTTGCTGGCCACGCCCACCCATCCCATGCTTAAATTCTGGATTAATTAGAATCCATGTCCATAACACCAGTGAAAGTTTTCCTTTCTTTCCTTTCATCTGTAACAGTGGTTCTAGCCTGTATGGTAACCAGGCTGAAGAAAGGGAGGGAGGGAGAATAAGGGAGAGATACACTAGATGGACAAATGTATTGGGACGTGAAAATGGCAGAAAACAGAGGCGCTATCCAGCTCTATATGTCGACCCCAAGTCAGTCCCAGAGTAAGATGAACACTTCATGTGTGATTTGCCTTTGCCGGTAGACTTTTGCGCTCGGCTTATCTGTGCTCGTAAAACTAGCAGACAAAATGGCAGATATTCAACTAATCTAGTGTTGGGGCGCAGCAGAGCACGCCGTACCAAAAACGGTTACAACGGGAACAAAACACGCATTTTATGCCATGATTGGTGTATTTTCATGGCAATTTCTTTGCTTTAACCAATAGCGGAGGTTGTTTTATTATGTTTTGAGTGAGTTTTGTGGCCTATTGGCTAGCTGGGCAGAGCGAGTATGACGGAGTTATGAGCTTTTAAAATTGGGAACTGCAAAGACCCAAGATGGCCATAACAAGCAACAGGCTAGTGGGTGGGGTATCAACACATGAGGGGCAGTTCTAGGCAAATTGGCCCCTAATGACGTCACAAGGGGCCCTCCGTCCAAGTGGCTCATTTTGAAAGGGACTCAAACTGTGAAGAATAAACCTGGTGATATCTCTTTATGTGAGAGTGATTTTGTGATTTCAAAGACCTTCATGAACATGTTTTGTATAGCTCATAGACCTATTATAACTAAAGTGAGTTTTGCATAATATGTCCCCTTTAAGTAATTTGTGAAGTTTTTTGTCAGTTAAGTAAGTTTATGATATGAACAGAAAGTTTTCAGTAAAGAGGTGGGTCTTCAGACTCTGCTTGAAGACAGTGAGGGTCATAGCAGTTCTAACAGTCAAGGGCAGTTCATTCCACCACTTCAGTGCCAAAGCTGAAAATAGTCTTGATGCAGGTCTTTGACCTTTGAGAAGAGGTGAATCAAGTTGAGCTGTCCTTGATGCTCTAAGGGCTGAGACCTGTGGTCTGATAGGTTCTGACAGGTAAGATGGAGCTGGACCATTTTTGGCTTTGTAGGTTTGAAACCTAATATGAGCAGCTATAGGAAGCCAGTGAGTGGTTTGCAGTGGTGGGAGAATTTAATTTAATTAACGACCAGAGATGCTGCTGCATTCTGAACCACCTGTAATCTGTCTTCTGGTCTTTAGGGGGAGGCCAGCCAGGAGTGAGCTACACTAGTCCAGTCATGACTGGATGAGTATCTGAGCAGTGTCAGTGTTGGGGAATGGATGAATTCTCTTGATGTTATAAAGGGTGTAACTTCATGTTTGGTAGAGAGCATTAATATATGATGAAAATAAGAGCTCTTCATCTAAGTCAACACATAGGTTTTGTCCTATTTGTATGGTAATGATGACAGCATTTCCAAAAGTGATAACCAGGTCAGGTCTTGGGCTTGCATGCCCTTTCACATACAGTAGCTCTGTTTTTTGCTGGGATTTAGGTTCAGGTGATGCTCTGTCTTTTCAAGAGGAAATGTCACTCAGACATTCAGAGATCCAGGTGGAGATCTGAGAGTCAGCAGGGAGAAGGGAGAGGATGAGTGGAGTGTTGTCAGTAGAAGACTGGTAGGAGAAACCATGTGAAGAGATAATAACACAAAAAGAGCCAGTGTATAAGTAAAAGAGAAGGGTGCTAAGTGCTGAGCCTTGGGGAACACCAGTAGTTGATCTTTGTAGGATTGCGACACTTCAGGTTGGACGGAGTCCATTGCCATGCAGAATCTGTGATTCTGAATTTGGTGAGTGAATCCAGCAAACACTCTTATCTACAGACATCCATATCAGTATGTAGATAGATTCCTAAACATAGGACAGTGATCTGGGCTTGACTGATCAGGTTTCATACCTAATTAAGAACCTGAAATGAGACTAGAAAAAATAATCTCCTACACATGTAGCAATAGGCTGTACAATAAAAAGAACACACCCCCAACTATGACTTCACACATCACTCAGTGTTTGAAAAGACTGAAGAGAAATGTCAGTGGGAAAAGGTCAAAACAATAAAAACATTTACACACAGGTAAAAGGTCCCTGCAAGTGTATTTATGTTGTTTTGACATTCAAAGCAGCACACAGCATATCGAAGATATACCTGCACTGGAGGTAAACCGATTTATCTGATTTCTGTCAGATGAACTTGGCTAAACATTTATTAAAAAATTAAACCAGCTATATATCATTAAACAAAAAAATAATGTACTGTTTTTACCTCACTATTGGTGCTTTCTAGATCAGCAGAAGTCCTGTAATCTGACTCCATGTCAAATGCTTTTATGTCTGAACACGTTTGAACCAAGGAGTGTATGAAACACTATTTGAAAGAAGTGTCGCTCTATGATAAGTATGAAATATGATTTTCTGTCAGAATCGGCATTGAAGCAAGAAAGTAAATTCCAACCATGAGTGATGACACACAGTTCTACACATTCTTCAGCATGCATGAGCTAAAAAGTCTGATGTATAAAGTAGTTATTGGTTTCTGCCATAATTTCAATATTTCACTATTACTTCCACCTCCCTAACATTAACCGCCTTCGTCCCTCACTCTCCCCCACTACCACCGCCATATTAGTCAATGCCCTTGTCGCATGCCACCTTGATTACTGTAATGCATTGCATTCCAGTGTACCACATAAATCCCTCCCTAAACTTCAACTGGTTCAGCCGCCCGTATCGTTTCCAGAACTCAACGCACACAACACATCACCCCTGTCCTCGAGCAGCTTCACTGGCTCCCTATCCATTTCCACATACAGTATAAAATCCTTCTTTTAACATTTAAAGCCCTCCATAACCTAGCTCCACCTGATCTCACTAATCTCCTTGATAAATACACACCTTCTCACACTATCCTGCTCTGGTTCTCTCCTCGCCACACCTTCCGCCTTACTCTGATCACAAATAAAATTTCTAGATTTTTAGCGCTTCCTAATATTTTTCGGTGTATAAAGTTGGGTAGAACTGGTCATTTTATACATTTGTTAGCCACCGGACTGCTGAGATTTTACACTTACTGATTTTGAACTGTGCCAACACTGACATGCATTCTGTGTTGGAACAAAAAACAGCTTATCTCCAAATGAGTAACTTTGCAGGAGAGAGAAAAGAACTTCTTTAAACGCCAGTGTGTGTTAGTTGTCAAGATGTATTTCTAAGTCATTTTTGAGACTTTCCATTTGTTTGGGTCATGCAAGTTTCACAGTGTTACGGGCAGCTTCATGGTGTCTTGGGGTTGAGTACAATCATTCAGTTCTAAAAGACTTCAACTCCTGCTGCCTGATGAACCAGCATATAGATCATAAGAACACCAGAGAAGGTGTTTGTGGTGTTTCTGCTGCTCATGTCCGGGTCTATGGTGTGTCTGAATTGCTGCACGCTGAACTAGTGAACTACGACTAACCGCTGTAACATCCACTGCACACGCATGACTGAATAAGGCGTGTCCCCGAGTTGTGATGTAAAGATGTAATGACACTTTTGGGTTATTGTTTAGAGAACTTTTCTCTGCCAGGTAGAACCATTTCTACACAGTTCTGCTCAGAACGTCAGCGAGAGGGTTCCGCGCATGCCAGCCGGGCAGCAAGGGGGCTCAAGAGAGCATTTTCTTCTGAAAGTGTGGCTTGTTTATTCATCACTTTGGGTTTAGATGAAAGCCTGGTATCCTGGGCTTACCCGAGATCAAACGCCTTTAAGAGTAAAATCATTTTGTATATAGAAGATTGCGTCTTCTGAGATCTTCTCACTGTAGCTGTGATATTGTGGGGAAGAATGAGAATGGGTAAATCTGCATGCAATTTCAAAGCTGTCATCATTCCTCCTAATCAGATCAACTGTAATCATGCGTGTGTGTGAGTGTGTGTGTGCGTGTGTGCCCCCTGTGCCCATTGTAATCTGATTTATTCTGTGGATCTATTTAATCAGTGTCCCAGAGATAGAAGTACAGATGTTTTTTTTTTTTTAGCACGAATCACCTTGACTGGATTTTTTTTAGAGCTTATTTTTATTTATTCATTTTAATGCTTGGAGCTCCGAGCTGAAGCAGCGCCTCAAACTCAACAATGCTCACATACAAACATGCATCCTTCAGTGCAGCTCTGAGCTGCTGTTTGGGATTTTTAAGGCAGAGTGGACTGCATCTTTGAGTCGCACTTTACTGTAAGGACTTGATTGGTCTATTTCTTCCTCCCCTGTGTTTTCAATGTTGAGAAAAACACCAACAGACTTGCTGTCATGGTTTCAGTACGAATAGATTTTTGAACATTTACTCTGGGAATACCTCACACTCATTAAAGGTTCAATTATAAAATATTTGAAAATATTCATAAATAAAAACACTGCTTTCTGCTGCTGTTTTCTCTGCACACTTGTATGACATCAGATTCCCATGAACTAAATGTTCATGGAAATACAGTAAATTCTGCTTATTGCTGTCATGGCCGTTTTTGATAATTATTTTTAAAAAGTTCCCGCATGTGCAATAATGCAGTAATACAAAATGTACTGCAAACCTGATATCCTGATTATCTTGATTATGTAGATACGCTTAAATCAAACCCAATTATCTGCTACTAGGATAAGACCATTACTCTAGATTAAATGACTAAAACGAGTAAAAATATAATGAATTTGTTAAATAACCATAGTCTTATTTTGAATGAGAAATAGTAAATATAAAGACTATATCTGAGAGGATTTTACTCGCCAAGGTTTCTCTTACACAAGCGTAGCCTGTAAGAAATGAATATCAAAAATAAACGGCTACATGCCTCTGAAATTCTAGTCTTCTGCTCACAAAATTGAGACATTTTCCCTTTTCCCGTCCCCAAACCCGCATAGAGAGCACTTCATATTAATCTGGCCAATGAGACTCATAAATATTCATGACGCACATGCAAATCAGCGCTCCCTTCGCGTTTCCTGCGTGTCATTTTCGGGCCTTTTGTGAGAGCGCAAGTGGCAGGGCTGCACGTGTGCCGCGGGAAGAAGCGCGCCATCATCCTCAATAGCCACTCACGCCTCCCTATCTGGACACCATGAAAAGAGCATCGTCAGAACGGCGAGAGATAAACCTCCGGCAGCCACAGGCCCCTTCATCTTCGGCCCTCATTCACACTGATTTTCTTACGTCACGCATGAATAAGGATGTATGAAGCGGCTGAACGTATATCAACAGCTGTTCAGCAGAAGTGCGAGGTAGCCGGGCGCTACTGTGGCTCAGGCTCAGCAGGCAGATGGGTTTGTTGCTGCATTTGCTTTTTTTTTTTTCTCCAAAGGTTTCATAATGAGACGGCAGCAGCGAGCGGGAGCGGAAGTGTCGCCGAAGACAAAAGGACTCCGAAGTGATAGGATGAGTCCCTACATATGCAAAATAATCTGGACCGCTTAGCGATCGTATGGATTGTTTTGGTGTTTCTTTGTGTTCTTATTTTGACTGGAGCCGTAAGCCCACATCAGCTAGGAGAACAGCTTCCAGGAATGTTGTCTTGCGTAATACATTTCGAAACAGAGCATGAAAGTACACGCACAATCACTTGATGATGCGAAGAAACGCAGAGTGTCTGGGATGACATTGCCGGACGTCACAGTTTGAACACATAAATGGTTTCATATCTCACCACTAGGCCTCATCTTTTTCCCAGAGCACATACTGAATATTCACAAGGATTTCCATATTTAGGACCTTTTAGAATATTCCACAGGAGTGGCACAGGCCGAGGTGCTTCTTGAATATTCACGACCACAGTATGTCCTCCTGTGTTGTATATTACATAAGCTGTGCATGATGCATCTCTCTCCCTCACTCACTCTTCACCTCTCGCTCCGTCTCTCCTCGCTCTCCCTCTCTCCGCATAGTTCAAACGAGCTTATTTGAGAATGGTGTCTCGCTTTTATTCTTCGTCCGGATCTCGGCCTTTCAAAGCCTCAGAGACAAAATGTGTTGGTCAAAATGGACTTTTCTTGTTCAGATTGCACGTAATGATAAAAAAAGACACCTGGGCTGGCTGTGAATTCTTTTAGTGATGTAACAGGCACTGAATCGTGGGTGAGTGAGCGAGCGAATGTATCACCGGACACCACCAAAGAACCAGCACCTGAGAGCGAGGAGCTGAGGGGGACGGACCCCCCTGTATCCGCGCCCCCCTTTCCACTGATGTTTGCGTAATCTGTAGCGGGTGTCATACATAAAACATGACAATGAGCACAACGCGCACGCCGGGTAAACTACTACATATGCATGTACACAAACTGTTTGCTCTGTTGCAAAATAAAGAAAGAAAGAAGCCTTGATGCGTCTGCCTGATGAAGGAATGGCCTATTTAAGCAGTCTTTGTAGTTCTGAAGCAGGCTCGGCTGCTTCGCACTGGATTCTGAATCCACCTGCTAGAATATCGAATTATATCTTATGTGTCTCTTGCTCTGCACACAAAAGGGCTATTATTCAATTATTGAATTGCGAGAGTGATGTCCATCTAAACCCAATTGCTTATCGCTGTCGCTTCCAATTGCGCAGGCATAATGGCATGTCTAGTTTCTGATTGTTGTTACTTGTGAATGGCCATATCTCCATTAAATGCTCTTTTTATCCTTGCTGTCAGTTCGGTTGCTATAGGGCTGCTGTGAGGAGCTCGGCCTCAGCATGTAGGCTGCCACTGGCTGTCTGGGTGGCAGCTGCAATTTCCTCGACCCGTTTGGAAAGTGGCAGCCGAGGCTTCGCAAAGCAAGTCCGTCTCGGGAAGCGTTCAGTAATTCGTCATTCCTGTAGGCAGTTTAAAGGCAAATATTTGTCATCTGTTGCACAATGATCTAATTTCTCATAAATAGTTGTGACAGGTGTCGCAGCGTATTTATGATGCAATTATGAGGGCTCTGTGACAGAGCATTGTCTCTGATAAAATGTGATTAGAACGTTCTCTCTGAGTGATTGCTCCGGCTAGGATTATTTCTTGTCTAAAGCACAGCAGGTTGAGCGTAATGCCTATAAGCGCAGCTGACAAACCAGTGGCAACAGTGATATGTACTTTGGTCTGGCAAGAGGAGATTACGTTATGGGCACTTTCACTAATGCAGTAATTGTAGAGGATAGTTATTTTGGACCAGCTTCCAACCAGTTCGTAACAAAGTTCGAATATTCATCAACATGTGTCCGCTCAAAATAGCCTGGATTGAAGAAGAAGCCCACCACTCGCAGTAGAGCTTTAATGAAACAACATGAAGTTTAGGTCTGAACCTGAACACAGTCAAACCTGGACCAACCTGAAACGAACTGACCAGAGCTGAGGAAAATTCACCCAAAGCTCTGAATTAAACAGGATACCTGCGGAGACAACTGCAGCCCTCATTAGGTGGTGGATAAATAAAAAATAGGCTATAATAAAATAATCAGCTGTCCAAACTTAAGTGAGCTGTCTGGTCCTGTCAGGTGCTGAACAAATATTTCAAGCTGTCAGCTGTTTAAACTAAATGAGGTATTTGCACCAGTCTGTTATATGCAAATCAGATCCATGCTCCGCCTTCTAAATTCACCTGCATTCTGCTCACACAACAGAAACATGCAGACGCCCCAGAGGATCGTCACAGAGGGTTGTCACGCGTTTTCAGAACACATCCACCTTCCATTACAGACTGTAGACTGAAGCAAACTGTGCTGATGCTTGGTTTGTTAAAGCCTTTCTCTGTTTTTGCAGTTTGTATTGAGGGTTAAGACCAACTAGTGTCTCAGAGATCTTGAATTACAAAATTCCAGACTACAAACTGGATTCAAGGTCTGGAATTGATATCCTCTGCTATAGGCCTTTACCAAGGCTGGATATTTTTGGGTGGTGGACCACCCCTGACCCAGCAGCGACATTGATGTATGTGAAAACCCAGCAGCAATGTATCAGAGCTACACTCACTATAATGTAGAAGTGGGCAATTTAACTGGTTTTTTTTTGCATTATTGTAGCATAATTTATCAAACAATATGGTTTTCTGAGCTTATGTTGGATATCATCAGCGCTTAAAGAACAGACTGCTGGATTTATTTCTCAAAGTGCATAATTAGTGCTGTTTAATTGGATTTAACATATAAATGTGATATGATGAGTTTTTGCAGTTTTACAATATTAAAGTGTCAACATATCATGATACGTATGGTTTGTTGTAATGATGTCTTTAAAATGGGGATGTTTTTCCATATTGCTCACTCCTACTGCAGCATCAGTGTCACTGCTGTGCTGAAAGTGGTCAACAGTGCAGTACAAAATACACAACACCGGTGTGGAAATCCATATTTGATGCGTTTAATGTAAACACACCTTCCGCTACATCCTTCTCAGTCTGTCTGTTAGTTTGTCAATATTTCCATCGGACACAATTCCATGTAGTTTGTTCTTATTTCCTCCCTTATTAGCTCTCCAGCTGATATTCAGAAAAGGGCTGATGCTCAGGAGTCTGTGTAAATGAGGTTTATAAAGGAAATTAAGTTTGGGAGGAGGACCAAGACTGAAGTTCTTCCTCCTTCCAATATAATGTCTTATACATTTCCATCTCTCCCTTAAATTTCCTGTGATATAGTTTTCACACCCCACCACCACCCCATCCCATCCTTGTTCCTCAGTCCTCTCTCAGCTCTGTCTCTGTTCATAGAAAAGGGATCTCTGGTCTTCTATCTCATACACAAGCTGTCTAGAACTCAGGCCCAGGTTCTCAGAGTTCTCCCCTCCTGCAGTTATCAAAGTCTCTTCTTATATTTTAGTCATGTCATGGTATGAAGTCATGGTATGAACTCACAAAACGAGTCGAGTTCTTTGGCCAGAGAAGATGTGCTTCTTCCATCAGATTGAACAGACAGGTTGTTTGCTTGCATCTCAGCACCAGCGTACTCTCCACTTCTTCTAACCACGATGCAAATCTCATTTCTAGTTCATGATTCAATCCTTCGTCTCGGTCAGAAGCTGCAGGGTTTCGTGTAATCATGTTTCCCTGATTACAGGATGCCTGTTGTTATTGATTATGATCATTAAGCTTCTCTGAAGACCTGTAATAGCATATCTGTTCTCACGCTGCGAGCTCTGATAGCATCTCTTCCTTAATTTACTCACCTTACTCAAGGTTCTCAAAGAGAAGGAAAGATAGCGTGTATCCGTTTGCTCGGCCTCCAGGGATTGAATTGTTAGCGGCCGTGTTTGGTAGAAATACTGTAGAAAGTGGAGTGCAGTCTCTGGCCTCTTGCCTGTCCCTCTGATCAAGTCGTTTGTCACTGCCTTGTCACTGCGTGAGAGTGACTCCTCCGGGGACTCTGGAAAACTCGCCCGCAGCCCAGACCAGACGAGACGGCCCTGACTATGAAGCTCCGTCTCATCCCGAGCAGTTCGGCTCTACTAGACTCTATTTCAAAACTCATTTTGGGCTGATAAGTATGACTTGTGCAGCAGATTGCTTGCATTTGGAGGGCTTAAGGAAGAGTGAGAGAGTTTTATGGATTAAATTATATCAGCACTGCTAGATGTGTGGTTTAGAGCTGCCTGTTGTCTCAGTGCCTCTTAGATTACAGCGGAATCTTAAATCCAAAGTGGTTTTCAAGCCTGTATTTGAAGATTACACGATGACAGATTGTAGTTTGTGTATTAGATACTAAACAGTTATTGTTTCTTCTCTGAAATCTGTGCTTTCCTTGTCGTCAGGTACCACACGACAGCCAAAGGAGGGAGAGGTCCCGGGCGTGGACTACAACTTTGTGAGTGTTGACCGGTTTATGGAATTGGAGAAAAGTGGGGCCTTACTAGAGAGTGGAACATATGAAGGTGAGTAGATTTAGGTGGGGGTTTTTTTGCGGGCAAGGGGAGGGATGTTTATAGTAGATTTGACTTTTATTTTTTAATTTTGTAAATCTGCAATCGTAATCTAATCTACTTTCCTCCAAGATCAGTACAGTTTTCTCATTCTAAATCTGATTCTAACAGTTTGGTTACAAGTCTTGTAAGATGATGCAAACACACTTAAGTCAATACTATATTTTGCTTGTAGCAGCAGCAAATGTAGACTTGAAGTGTTAGATGTTTGTTGCAGAAAGACACAGACATGACTGCACTCTAAAATCACCACAGCTCTCAAAATCTCACAACTTATGGTGACTTTAGACTTGAGTCTGATTATCTGTGCTTGTTTTTATCACTGTAAGTGCTTGGAACAAGAGGACGTCCTTTATATACACCAGTGACCTTTCAGAGCCAGACAGAACTAGAAGACATTCATGTTAGCCTGCTTCTGAAGGTTTTTTGAAGCTGTATGTTCCAAGGATATGAGATATCCTCAGGCGTTTTCTGACCAATATATCTCTTGGTTTAACCCAAGTTTGTTGTTGTGGCGCACATGACATCAGTCACAGGGGTTCTTGAAACGTATGCTGTCTTGTACGAATCTGTATGTCGATTTCTTTTCTCCCATCCTGCTTGTTCACTACTGTTTTTTATTGCTGGTAAAATTTGGCTACACTGACTACTTATACAACTGCTCACAGAAAATCGGTTACTTTTAAGTTATAAACAGAGTCCTCATGATGAATCTCAAGCCATATCTGTCTGACAGTTGTGAAAAAAAGCAGATGATGTTGCTGTGAAAATATGAGAAAGTAACAAAAACACATCTTGCATGACTATGTTTAATTACAAGCGAGTCAAATTGCCTAATTTACTCTGTTAGGTTATGCCCTGCTCTCATTTGTCCGTATATGCGGCATATGAATGCCATTATAAGCATTTTCTGTTCTGTCCCCTAAAAAGGCTAACATATGTGTCAGGTTCACAGTCTTGAGGAGGTGATGATAATAATGATGCTTGAGATGCGCATTGTTACCGTACTGAAGGCATTTTCGACTTCACAAAGCTGTGTAAGATCATTACCATTGCTGATAATTATGCATCACTGGTGGTGGTCGCTGCATATCTACTTCCAATGTGTTATTCTCGTCCTCTGATATAAACAACATCTGTTCACCTGTTAGATCTACCCAAACTACAAGCGCACACTGTTAATGTGCTCAGACACGGTTGCCTGTACCGGCAGGTACACATTTCTCTTTGACATTGAGGGAGCGTATTCAGAGCGGGTGCAGCCTGGGCCCGAGGGAGCCAACTGTCAGGTGTGTGGACTAGTTTCAGAAGCAGATGCAGGTTTCTTTTGGGCCATTAGGAGGGGAGGAGGGGAAGACTTTACCCTGATTCTCTTTCCCGCGGAACTGGCAGCCACTGCATCGTAAGGCTGTGTGTGCCAAGCACTTTGAGAGGCAGTGTGTGGGAGATGGGGGGTCGACTGGGCCCTCAGCCATGCCCGCTCTTTTGGAAATCTTTCATTTTGATGACGCATGTTTTTTGTTTTTTTTTTAATAGCTCTCAGCATTAACATGTATTGTACTCAAAGAGTGCAGAAGATCACTCATATCAGTTACTGGCTTAGTGTGATATACTAAAAGTACTATTCAGTAAAACATTATGGTTCTTAAATGGTTCTTCGGATGCCTTTATGGTTCTTTAAAGAACCATCATACCTCAAAGAATCTTTTTATTTTGTGGATGGTTCTTCAGCTATTACAAATGGTTCTTTGAAGAATAAAAGGTTCTTCATGCTTAGCTATCTAAGTTTGATGTTGTAGAATGGCATAAAGAAATGATTCTTCAAAGAACCATGATTTGAAAGGTTCTTTGTGGTACCAAAAAAGGTTCTTCTATGGCATCAGTCTAAAGAACCATTTTTGGTTACAGTTGGCACGTTTATTGCACGTAGTGCAGGGTACGGATGATGTAAATGTGCCCTAAAAGGCACAGCATGGTTCCTAAGGTCTTGAACTGTGTTTACAGATACTCTACATTCACCTTCCCAGAGGAAAAGTGCAGATTTGTCCCTATTCTTAACTAAACTGTTTTTAAATAGAAACTTAAAACAGGGCCTCATGACAAGATAGAGGGTGGTAAGTCAGTGCAATGTAAAAATGTATTCAAAAGAATATGGTACAATTATGTTGCCTATCTAAATAAGAAAATCAACATTTCAAAGGCAAATAAATCAGATAGCTTTGCCATTTTGCCTTCCACTTTACAGTCAAATACGACTTTTATGTTGAAGCAAATGATTCTTTAAACCTATATGGTCTGATTTCAGAGACTATTTCAGCATGGTTTTTACACAGCTTGCAGTGGAATTGGTTTCATGTGTTTTGGAGAACTGTTTTCTGAACTTTCCTCCTGAGTATACACTGCTGTTTTACCCGCCGCTGTAGACTTTGATCTTGACTAGCAGACTGTTAACCACAGCACCAACTAGTGGATTTTTGCTCAGCTCATCTGTGAAATTACCATTAAGCCATTTATGCAGTTTTTTATTATCAGATTATTAGAAAAAAGCTTCAGCTTTGTCAGTTTACTGTCCAGTTTACTGAATTACACTCAAACCCATTCAGAGAACATTCACAGTTTGGTCTATCTTCTCCTTTGCAGTTGAGGTTACAGTATAGTGAAGGCTGTACGGAGCCGCACTCCTGTAATACTGGGCCACAGTATGTAATTAAAATCATACTTTTTCTCACATCTCTGGACTTCACCAGCCCTCAGCTGGCTCCCCACAGACCTGGAGATGAATTCAAAAGCCTCACACACACACACACACACACACACACGCACACCCACCCACACACATACACACGCACACCCACACACACACATACGCACGCACACCCACGCTTTCAATTTTTAATCATTAAACAGATTCCCCCCGATACACATGATTTCTTTTCAATCTTGAATGAAAGGTTTGAGGGCCTTGAGAGAGAGGTCGCCTTTAATACCAAACATCACACACACACAAGGATAAAAAAGGAACTGGGCAAAAGTTATTGAAAACATGATTGAAAAGTTGCTCTAAGAAGTCTTGACAATCTTCAGGGTGCATACTGAGTAGCTCCCAAAGTGACACGGCTGTTTGCAAAATTTGGTTCAGTAAAATACGAGTGAATAATAGCGTCAGGATCAGGGCTTGTGTATCAGTGCAGATGCAGCTCAGAGTCTGCCTTGTTGCACTCGCAATGTGCAGGATCTTAACATTCTGTTTATTAAGGCTGTAGGCAGGACCACCTACTTCCTGCACACTTGCGTGGCATAAAAGTGAAATAATGGAGCTGTCAAAAAGCTCAAGACAAATAAAAAAAAACTGTTTCAGTGACGAAGAGGCAGCAGTGTTATTTTGTACCAAAATAATGTACAGAGGAACAGTTTTACCCCAGCTAAAACGATCAGGTGTGCACATTATGGCTGCACCAAGACACATTTTTGCTGCGTGCTCAGTAAAAATTCCCAGGTTAAGTGACATGTTTTGTTGATTTTCAAAGCTGTAAATAAGGAAATACATCCACTACAGAGAACATACTTAAATGTGGACATTTCAGCACATTTTAGTGCACAGTTTCAACCCATTTGCTGAGTTTTGCATATTGTAAAAAATAAAACGTTAGGTCACATTTTATGTGGACAGGTCTCATTTTATGTGCTTATTTTAATGTGTGTTTTTCAATATGGCCCATAGACTGTGTGTATAGAATTGTGCCAAGTTTGTACATAATGTATATAGTAAATGTGTCCATTTGACACCTGGAACTAGCACAAAAAGTGCATTGAGCCCTCTGTCTGAATGTCTGGATGTTAAATTTGGCTGTTCTTGCATATACAGAGTGTAACAGGTGCTGTTGAAGCTGAAACCCTTTGAGATTATGGAAATTAGTGTGTTGGCTCTCCCTTGGTTCTAGATAACTTCTATGGCACGCCCAAGCCCCCGGCAGAACCCACGCCCATGCTGTTTAATGTGACTGACCAGCTGCTGCCGGGTGCCCGCCCCAGTGCCGAGGGGAAGAGGAAAAGGAACAAGTCGGTCAGCAACATGGAGAAGGAAAGCATCGAGCCGCCCGAGGAGGACCAGGAGGAGAGCCCTGTTGTTAACGGCAATGGCATCGCCATCACACCAGGTTAGTACCAGCCACTAAAAACCAGTTTGCATCATTGCATGTCTACATTATCACACACTTCATCTCTACTAGACTTGTTTATGGGGTTCCCCTGTGTGAAGTACTATACAAATTAAACTATGGACAAAATTTAGGCTTGGAAATGACATTGTTTTCAATTCATTTTTCATTTCATTTTTTCGTCAATAATCTGAGCTGCTTATCCCAACCAGGAGGGGTTGCTGGAGCCTACCCCCGCAAGAAACACCCTGGACTTACCACCAGTCCATTGCAAGATGCAACATACTTTTGCAAGTCTGTTTAGATGTGATTTGAGAGTAGTGTACAGTCGACCCCCGAAATTCCAAGAGCACCCGCGAATTGTGAAAAAAAACGCAAATTTGTAATGTGGTTAAAAAAAAAGCCTATAAATGGCTATTTCATAGTCTAAACCCTAACTATGCCCCCAGATATGCTCCCAAAACACTTTAATTTCATTTTAAACTCAGCTTAATACAGTACCCTTAAAGAAACTGTAAAGGTAAACCCGTATCCATACTGCACAGTTTATACTGAACTGCTGTCTCCCGCAGTGCTAGAATGTAAAATGCCAATGTCATTGATACAGTTATATTTTATATGGAAATTTAGCTTAATTTACAATAATATTTATGTTACAGAATTAGCGAATTATATTTTTCTTATTAATGTAGCAGTAAAATGCATGAAAAATAATATATCGCCATAAAAAAAAGGAAAATAAAACGGATATGTGCGGTTATTATTAGTGTCGACTGTATTATGATTTATGCATGCAGTTTGCAAGAGTAAGTTGCATAATGTAAGTGAGTGTACACAAGTCTCTGTTACTTGTTAGCATAGGCTAGCCTTGTAGCTCTAGTTAAAAATCACAGAAGCAAAAACTGAATGTCTTTGCTGATCCACTGGAACTTTATGGGAACATTTTGTTTTGCTGAACAATCAGTTAAACATGAGTGAGGGTTTTCTGATCTTCTGCATGATTGACTTTAACCTCATGGGCAGGTTAATGAGTTGATGAGTTGCGTCGGCTGCGTTACAGAGAAAACATTGCATGTGTAATAATAACAGCACCTGTTGTTGATGGAGGTGGATTATAATATAAGATAAAGGTGTTATTTTCTGCTAGACTTTCTATATGTGTGTAATTCTTCTTCAGCTAAAATACTGAGATTATGACTGTGTGAATGGAATGTCCTTACACATCCTTAATCAGTGAAATGATAGTCTAACTCTGCACTGGATTTGCTTATGTAATCTCAGGTTTCTTCCCTTATTAGCATAGTCCTTGTGGCCGCTCCAGTTTTTCACAGCACACACAACTGCAGTTCTGTAGATCTCATACACATTTGTCAATAACAAATAATGGCTTTCATTAGTTCATCAAAGTTCTCCCTTGAATTGTGCAGTAGTTACATAATGGCAAGAGTCGTTGATGTGGAAAGTACAGCTTAAAGTAAAAAAACCCTTCCTTTATTTTTCTGTCCTTCACTCTAGTCTTGTCCTTCCATTTATTTTGTCAAATGGACCATCAGAAGGTCACCACTGACTCATGTTCTACTGCCCATCAGAGGTTTAGGGACACTTTTTAAAAAATGGGCTTTTTCAAAAAAAAATGATGTGTGTACATTTTGTGACAGGATTATGAGCAGCAGTTGAGAACAATGTCAAATGGCATTTTTATTCTTATCTTATAATTATTTTGGCAAAGGCTGCTCTTCATGCCAAGGCAGATATTTTGAT
This sequence comes from Brachyalestes nurse, assembly GCA_037974405.1. Taxonomy (NCBI): domain Eukaryota; kingdom Metazoa; phylum Chordata; class Actinopteri; order Characiformes; family Alestidae; genus Brachyalestes; species Brachyalestes nurse. The sequence goes on along the minus strand of JBBPCY010000032.1, from coordinate 9,852,652 downwards.
GAAGATAGCAGTGGAGAATTTAATGAACTGAATCTCCTGGCTTGAATCAAATAGAGAATTTGAAATAGCGAGTCCATCAGAGGGGCCCTCATAAGCTTGAGGAAATTAAGAGGGTTTGTCAAGAGGATTGAGCCAAAATTGAACCACAATTCCTACCATAGCCATCTTGAAGCTTGAAGGAGTAAAATATTAATGTTATTAATCTGTGATGTCAAAATACTTTTTTTCTATAATTTTTTTCAGCTTCCTACTATTACCAATGAGGTACTCTTTAGTAAGGTACCGTTCTTACACACTGCTTCCCGGGCTGCCTCTGCTTCACTTGTGTGTTCATGCTGACAAATGGTTTTTACACAATTAAACACAGGTTTTTTCTTGTCTATTAAAAGTAACTGAATTCTAAAAGAAGGAAAGTGCGAAAGAAGGATAAGTGTTTCTAAACATTAGACAGGCTGTGTAAATACTACACCTACACTCACACACGCGCTGTTTCTCCCGCAGAGTCAAGTGAACATGAAGACAAGAGCACCGATGCCTCGGGTGATGTGCCCCCCCAGTCGTGCCCACCTGAGACCCCCACCCTCACGGCCACAGATGCCCCAGAAGAAGAAGGGGAGGCCCCCAAATCCCCCCCAGACTCGCAGGGCAACGATGAGCTGGGGCCGCTGCCGGACAACTGGGAGATGGCCTACACTGAGAAAGGAGAAGTCTACTTCATAGAGTGAGTGTAGCTCACTTCAAAGTGCGCTTTAGAAAAATAGAGACGATGTGGAGACGCTCACGGTTTGGGAGTCGGGCGTTTCTGTGCAGTCCCTGTGAAATGTGAGGATAAACGAGGCCGTTCTCTTTCGTATGGTGTCACAGATACATGAATTATTTATGGCAACATGAGTAAGAACTGACAAAACATTCTATGTTTGCCTTTTTTCCTTGGTAAATTGAATTGCTGTTCTTTTTTATTCAGTGTTCCCGGGTTTGAACATGAATCAACACAATGGATGGTGTTGAGCTGGGGCTGCATCGTACTGGTGAATGAATCACCCCTAAATTGCGGCAAATTCATTTTTGCAGACATGATTTCAATACCGGCATTAGCACAGTGGGGGAGAGAGAGATACACGAAAAGGAAGAGAGAGAGAGAGTTAAAGAGACAAGGTAAAAGATAGAGAGAGAGGGAGGAGAGAAAGACATGAGGACAGATGTAGAAGAAGAGAGATCTAGAGCGTGAAACAGACGGGGAGAGGGAGTAAAGAGACAGAATGGAAGAGATACTGAAGGAGGGATAGAGAGACATAGGGAGAGAGATAGATAGAGCGAGAAAGACAGGAGAGCAAGGTCTGGAGAGAGTGATCTAGAGATGGATAGAGGGAAGATAAGAGAGGAGGGAGGGAAACGGGAAAAGAGGGAGGCAGAAGAAGGGAGATCTAGAGAGAGATCTTGAGAGTGATAGAGGAAGAGAAGAAGAGACATGGGGAGAGAGGAGAGCGAGGTCTAAAGAGAGATTTGCAAGATGGATGGTGTGATGTAGAGAGGGATAGAGAGAAAGATAGAAAAGGAGAGAGAGGGAGGAAAAGAGAGTTAGAAAGACAGAAAATGAGAAATAAAGAAAGGCAGATGCTATGGCATATGGAGAGAAAGTTTGAGAAATGTGAAGATATGAAGGTGCGGAGAGATAAAGAGACAGTGAAAGGGACAGAGAGTGAAAAACTGAGGGGGAAACAGAAAAATTCAGTGGTGTAAAGAGAGAAAGTGGGAGAGTTATTCTCCTCCTTCTCCCCTCTTTCTCTGCGTAATGGCAGGCAGGGGGCTCATTAAAATTATTGATTGCCGTTCTGCTAACTGGAACTGTGCCGCCCACCGTAGCGAAGGCTTTTGGGATATCGAGTCGTGAATCTTACTCATCATGTACTTAAAATCACTACGGCAACACTTTATCTAACTGCACGTCCTCAGTAGCTCTTTATAACCCGCTGGCTGCTGGAACCCTATATACCCAGTTCTATTACAACAGGAGACTCTGGGCGAGCTGGGTATGGAGCTGTAAATCTTCAGTGGTGGTAAATGATCCCGTCTGAGGCCTGATGAGACTGTGGAAGTAGTTAGCAGTAAATAAATCAGTTGTAAACACAAACATGTTTTTTTTTTTTTGTTTCTGTCTCCTCAGTCACAACACCAAAACTACATCATGGCTTGATCCACGATTAGCGAAGAAGGCCAAACCTCCAGAGGAGTGTGAGGACGATGGTAAGTGCACTCCAGTTTTACAGGGCCCATGTCACGGGAACCAAAAACTAATCTGACAACAAGAGTTTCATTGAGGTCTACAGTAGTTTGGCCCCGCCCATTCACGCTTATAAAGAGTTTTTGAGTCCAGACTGCTTGTTGAGGCACAATACATTGCAGCCGGTCACAACAGAGGTCATTTATATACCTCAGTCTTAAAGGCACAGAAACTACCCTTTTCATTCTAAGCAATACAGCAATGGCTGGAAACGTGCATGTAGAAAAGAATCATGACTATTTTTGGTATATACAACTCGGGTATTATATTCGGAACTCTGGCATAACAATAAAATGCATAAAAATGCGGGAAATGGGCCCTTTAAAATGTGTTTGTGTGTCTTTCTGGGACATCAGCTCCTAAGAAAAAATAAGTGCCGTCCCATTATGTAAAGGCTTTTTGCGGGTAATTGCTTATGTGATTTAAAAGACCTGCATTTTATTTTGAATGTGTTTTGGAACAAAGTGTTTTTTCCTCTTGTGTGTTTGGTTATGGGTTTAAGATCAGGCTTGCAGTTCAGGGTTGGTGACGAGTGAAGACTGGCTTTGGGCTTTAAGCAGGAATCCCCAAGCAATTATACATGCAGTACCTGTAACACGGCCAGATATCACACACTGCTTAACTACCCTGTATACAGAGGCCTGTGTGTGTGTGTGTGTGTGTGTGTGTGTGTGTGTGTGTGTGTATGGGCCTCATTTTTTATTTGTACTGCTGCTGTGTCATAACCTGACTTTCCCTTCGGGACACACTGAGTAGGTTTTCCATGTTGAGAGGGCTGTAAGGAGAATGATATGGGTGTCGTGGGGAAAGCGCTTGCTTTGGAGCTCTTATGTAACACACGATTAGAGCGCACTAACACACTGCTTCAGCGGACAGGAGCTTCATTCACCAAATTTCCAACAGTTATGTCTCCCTCAGCTACTGTTGTGTTTCTCGAGCCTGAAACTCCACTGTGTTCCAGGCACAAACAACAAAGTTTTGCCAGTCTGTCATCCTGTCACTTCACAGCATGTCGACTTAAGCGAAAATTAGCTGTAACTACTTTGAAGCCCTTCCTGTGTATGTCGTTGAGTGTTTATGACTATTAATCATCAGCGCTGTTTAGGGGAGGTTGATGGATAATGAAGCATCATTCAGACGTCTCCACGATGTGGACGTGGCGGCCCTGCACATAATAACTAAAATACCAGATGGCATGTCTGCACGTCAGTTAAGAAAGAATGAGTTAGGCTGACTTTCCTCGTCTTTTGAAGAATCTTTTGAAGCATCTGGGAGTGCTTGTTACTGTGACAGATCTTTGTCCTGCCACCTCTGTCCCCTCTTGTTTGCACAGCATTCCCCTTCAGGCACCAGCTGTGTGTCAGCTTTCGGCTCAGTTTGCCGCCTCTTTCTTTGTTCTTTTAGAAAAGGATTGTCTGCAAACAGCAGACCAGGTTTTAGTGCCGCGACCACAGAAGCTCTCAAATAATGACTGTAACCCCACGACTTATACACTAGAAAAAATGGCCATGCTGTCTGTGAGTGAACTCAGCGCTGACTGTGGATAGGCTGCTGTTTATGCACTTTCTGGAGGTGATTTTAACCTTCAAGGGTGAGTTCACTCTTAGCAGGCTTGTTTTGAAGAAAGCCAAATCTGGTGCGCTTGCAGTGTTAGTGCAGGCTGTTGGGATCAGTGTGAATGCTGCCATTTGAACCCTGGCAAGTACCAAATTAGCGGGGTGAGACCTCTTGAGGACTGTATATTATATTATATTATAAGCAATATAATACATACTGTATGTATTCTATAATATGTAATATAATATATGATATAATTTTGTGGAAAGTATGAAAAAAATTTTCTTTAGGAACTGTTTGGCTTCATTATGCGCTGTATGTACATCCCTGCAAATACCTCTATATCTAACTTCTAAGAAAACATATTATGTTTAATGTGCAGTTATTTAGTTGTTTTCTGGAAAAAAAACCAGTAAGCCAATGCTGTGTTTTAACCTGTTTTGTGTTGTGAGCTACTGTATGCTACTTTACAGGATCCCTAGTCTTGTGGTACCAGATGCGATCACGTAATAACAATACTTGTCTGTAACGTTTGGTTAATAAGGGCATACCATCTCAAAAAACTCTTCCAAGTTCATTTGTGTTGTGCTCTTTAACATCTGGAGTTCAGTCGTTTAGCTTGGTCACAGATCTGATGGCTTATCTTTTCTCAAACAGCTGCTGTTTTTTTCCTACATTACATTTAATCACAACTGTAAACACCAGTGGCCACATACAGCCAGCCACTGGTGACCCACCTAAAGCTGTCACATCTGAATTGAGATGATGTTTATTTTTACATCATGTAACACACAACACACATCTTCACACTTAATTGGAGCTTTTGGGGCTTTTAGCCACAGACCAGATGCTGCCATGGAAAAAAATAAAGACTGTATGTAAATGAGACTGTATCATTTATTTTTTTGTAATGTGTGGGAGTGTGTCTGTGTAAAATGTGCGTGTCACATTTGTTTTGTACACTATTGATCACACTTGATTCAAAATTCCAAACAAAAAAGTGTTTGGAGAAAAAAAAGTAATACATATAAATCATTTATTATACCTTATTATTATTATTATTATTATTATTTTACAATTGCAACAATTAAAACAGTGACATTCAGAGCACAGTTTGTGTGAGTGTGTGTGTGACTCTGTTTCATCCATCAGAAACTGAATCAGGAGTGAAGCTGCTGGAATACAGCACAGAGAAAAGCTGCTCTACACACACTACTACTACACACACTCACACACTCACTCACACACACACACTCACTAAACTCACACACTGACACACTCACACACTCACACACACTCACTCACTCACTCACACACTGACACACACACACGCACACACACACACACACACACGCAACTGCACTCACAACACACAATATGGAGGCATTTCTTATTTTTTACACAGATACTGCAATAGTTCAGAAACGAATAGCAACCTGTGCTTTTTACGCACGCACACACACACATACGCACACACACACACACACACACACACACACAAAGAGAAAAGTGGTCTCTTATTTTTTTCCATGGCTGTATATTGTCTGTTAGACTGACCATAAGTCTGCGCACAGACCCACATTTTTTATGATATCCTGTGATGTAGACTACAGTATATAAGACATATAAAATCCATGTGTACATCAAACAATGTCATAAAATGAGACCACATGACTCTTTTCAGTGTCAAAGGTATCACAGTGAAGACGAAGCAAACTTGAGCTGAAATGCAACAGTGCTTTGTTCCAGACCAGTGGAACTAAACAATAGATGGCCCGAGGGTAAGAAGGTGGTGGCTCTGCCACTTGATTTACTTGGAAGCTTAAGAAATGGGTGAGGTGTTTTTGTTTTTCTGCACAGGTCACTGTGTAAGGACTACAAATGGCACAATAACACATGGTTTCCGATGCTCATATGTAAGTCTTCGGTGTCTGTAACAATGTGGGTAACAATCCTATAGTACTTCTTTACAAGCTTTGAAATGAGCTGTTTTTAATGAAGCACTGAACTTAAGATCATGCTCAAACTACTCAAACACTCTGCTACCCCACAGGGCAAAATACACAGATATCCCACAGTGTGAGTGTGTGCTGGTTCAGGCTAGCTTTGTTACCTTCTTCCTGTTGATGTTGGCCCAATACGTCACAAAGCCGTCTCTAGTAAGGATCAGCAGTCCAGACCGGCGGTAACCGTTTTGTTTTTAGATATTAGCTTTAACTCTTAGAACAAAGAGCGTATTAGTAAAATCTTATTTCAACAAATAAAAACTGTGTAAAACTGTCTAAAACTGCTTTTTTCTCTCCTGCATGCTCGTCGTGTGCTGCTCTTTTGATTGGCACGTCGCCACTCGGCCGCTCTCCGGACCCTCCAGCCTCCTCCCCCTTCTTGGGGTTTTCCCCACCCACTTGTGGGCGGAGACTATCCCGAAAGTTCTCCCGGGGTGCAAAGATCCTGTGTTTTAATCCATTTGTGTCTAAAACCTAAAGTAAAAGAAAGTTGGGCATTTTTGTACTTAATGAGCCCAATGGCAGTTATCCTTATGACTATAACTACTATTATTACTTGTTTTTTGACATAAGAACACCAAACAAAGCTCAGGATGATGTCTGACACCTCGAGCGTCAACACAAAATGGGAGGATCGTCTTTGTAAGGAGTTGTTTTACCATATGATGTTTTAAGGGTTAAAACAGCCTAAAATAATAACAAAAAGTACTACTGAACCTACAGACCCGCATCTTTGCTGCCAGCACATTTTCAAGCTTTTTCGCTTTCTGTAATCTTTGTGATTTTCTCTGCGCTTTGTCAAATAGCGTGTGGTTTCCATGCGTGAGCTTCCCATCAAAACGGCTTTAATACAGTGTCCCAATGTGCAGAGGAGAGCAGCTCACTCGAAAACGTTTAGGGTCATGCTGGCAGTGTGTTGGGTCTGCAGGCTCAAGGCAAATTATTCGAAAGAGCAAAACAAATAGGAATGACAAATAGGTGTGAGCACTTGTTTTTTGGCGGCTATCTGCCATCCACAGTGGATCGTTGTCGGTGGAGGCACATGGTAGCAAAAGCCGAACACGCATCTGTTCATGGCTCCTCCTGTGTTTATTATGTATCATTGTGTTCTATACCCAAATGTGCCGTGTTTAAAAACCCTCTGTTGAGTCGGGATGCAATTTAACAGTACCAGAAAAATCAATATCTCTTTCTAGCGGCCTGTTAAGTGCTTCTGTGTGACACGACTACTAATACTCCCCTCCCATCGGAATTTGGAGCTATTTTTTGCTGCTCTGTGCGGCCGAGTACATTCTCCAGTCTGCTGATTAGTCAGTGCTGCCCGGTGTCTGTTCAGAGCTCTGCTTTTCCTATGCACAGTGTGTACCTTTGCATTGCTAAATTTACTGATAAAGCTCGTCCATGTCTTAAAGAGGCATGGACAAGAGACACGGACAGCCTTGCTTCCGTTCTATTTTTGATAACTCTGGGAAGTTTTTCAGCCCTGGCTGCTTTTTGAATGAGCCATAATACAGGGCACCCAATCAGAATACATATATCAGTCTCTGTTTTAGATGTCATGAAAATAGACAGATTGGAAACTGGTTACAAAAATGAATTGTGACATAAAAGCACAGAAACATCATGCACTAAATAGACAAAAATATTGGGATGCCTGACCATTACACCATGAAGGACTCTGCTTTCAAATACATAGACTTTAATATGGAGCTGGTCCCCCTTTGCAGCTATAACAACTTTCTACAAGGCTTTCTGCAAGATTTTGGAGTTTCTGTGGTAATTTGTGCCCATTCACTCTTTAGAGCAGTGGTTCCCAAACTTTCTCTGCAGGCCCCCTTTTCTAGATAGGAACATTAATGAGCCCCCCCATTCAAACTACACAGGTTCAGATTCAAACTTTATTGAAATACAGCTCCCTTTTCTAATTGAGCGAAACAATGCAATAACAAATGGTGCAATTTCACCACTGTGGGAGAAATAAAGAGCAAACTGAAGTTATAAACAAGAACAAAC
>JBBPCY010000032.1:9831768-9844481 GCA_037974405.1 Brachyalestes nurse | reverse complement strand
GTGTGTGTGGTTGTCTGTGGTATTATATATATGTATGTGGTTGTATATTATATATATATGTATATAAATTAAACGCATGCTTCTAAAGTAAAGCACACTGTTTAAACCGTTATGAAGATGGCCACACAGTCTACAGTAAATTACATACTACATGATTGTTTCCGGAAGATGGTTTTAATCACAGTCCTCTATAAAACTGAACTTGAATAAAAATATCCCTTGTCTATATCTGAATTATTTCTCGTTTTCCTTTATAGTTTTAATTCACAGAGCAGACAGCAGTCAGGTTAGCTTACGGTGGCCCTCTCTCTTTTCTATTAAAAAAGTGTCATTGTCTGGAGTGACTCATTTCTCTCCCACTTACTGGCTCGCAGTTGAACTTTTGGTGCCGGGCGAGTGCTTGAGCAGTAGCACGTCTACTCTTACTGAGAGAGCCCAGCTTTGAGGAACTGTAAAAGGGTCAGATCTCAGTATACGTGTGTGTGTGTGTGTGTGTGTGTGTGTGTGGAATCGATTTCTAGAACCCTTCAGGAGAAGTGTGAAGACTCCACCCTCATCACTAAGCCCTGCCACAGTTGTTCAATTCAGTCGGGCTTCAGTTCAGTTCAGTGGCCTTTAATGAAGACTACTCACTCTACATTAAAAGAGCCTTCTGAGCACCTGCTAATGTTTACAGATTCAGTGCTCGCTAAAGCAGCGTTTCTCCACTCTGGTCCTGGAGGGACCCTCTCCTGTACTTTTGAGAGTTTTCCCTGACTGCAGCACATCTGATCAAACCGATCAGCTCATTAATGACCCCTCACCGAGCTGAAGTTGGTGTGTTAAGGAAGGGAAAACACTAGAATGTGCAGGGCAGCATGCCTGCAGGAGCAGGGTGGAGAAACACTGAACTAACGATGTCAGTGACTGGACCAGAACACACACACAAGTAGCTTTTTCTTATGTGTTTGTGCATTGAATTCAGTGTGTATGTGTATGTTAAGGATGTAACAATCTCGAAGATTTTATAACAGTGCACTGAAATGTAAAAATATCAATACGCTTCTCTTATTTGCCACCTTAAAACTATCAGTTCTTAATTTATTGAGAAGTTATTTGACAATATAAAAGAAAATAAACACAGTGAGTACTTATTTCAAACTTTGTGTAGATCTTCTTTTGTAACAAGTTAGAAATCAGTATTATAACGGTGAAAGGAACTTTGGAGGGGACCATCTGTTGGTCCTAGGGCGTGCTGGTACAGGGACGTGCTTGCAGCCGCCATTAAACAGCTTCTGAAAATATCTAAACAGTCTTAAGATCATGTACATGTATATGAATGATAAATTCAGTGGTTGGACAAACACAACCAACCATTAAAGCAACTTGCCAATCAAGTTATCATGGTCACTTCTTCTACTCAGTCTGATAGTGACAAAAAAATACTTAAGTATCATTGTTAACTACTCAGAACTATCTAAATATCAAAATATTTCATCTTGTAAACGCTGTGTAATTAGAGGAAAAGACTTCTAAACACTTCCTAAGCATCCTTGCCTTTCATATTTTCACCCCATGTCTGTCTTCATCTGCCTCTTGTGTCTGCTTTCTTTCCTTTGTGCCTGTTATAATAAATCAAATAGTTTTTAAATAAATGCATGACTGCCGTCACCCTAAGAGTTTAATATCTGAAGATAATGATGACTTTACTTAGTGTGCCCTCAGTATTAAACCAATTGTTCTACCATTTGTGCCTCTTCTCTGTGAATTGAGAAAAAATATAATGCAGCTGGTCGGGTCAGCTAGATGTAAATCTACCTATATTCAACTAGTAGCTCTACCATGAGCACAGATAGTGCTGATACACCGATAACTAATGTTAGTCTTGCACAGACAGAGTGTGTGCTGTTTATGTCAAACGTCTGCGGTCTCTACTGATGTCGGCCACTGAACACCAAACGCGCTGCATGAATTTTTCTCTTAGAGTAACATGTCATAATCTGTGCTAAACACATCAGAAGTCACACCATTACTCGTAGCAGCTCTCGAGCTTAACAAGACGTGCCTGACAGGAAGAACACAGTGTGAAGTCGGAGAACATTTAAGCTTCTTATTTTGGGTGCAGCCAAGGAAGACAACACCAAAAAAATTCGAATCCGTTTTTATTATATCAGTATTTTTGATAATGATTTATTTACTGTAGCATTTATTATTCAAATAAACCCACTTTGCATTGTTTTACTACCAAATCATTATGATCAGAATTCATTATTGGAGAAGTTGCATAGCTGAATTGTAATTATTGCAAGGGTTGTAACCCCTCCATTCTCTTGGAAATTATGTCCATGGACACTAGGTTTTATGTGAGGGAGTTCAGGCTTTTGCATTCATTAAAGCTTCTTTTATAAGATCATTATAAATACTGTTTTGCACAGGGTCATGCTACATTGCATATATGTTTTTTTTTTTTGCCAGATTCAATCTGTGCGGTATGTAATTACATATAAAATACAGAAAATATTGAACAGTATGTGTATCATTACACCCCTAGTGTATGTGTCCAGGTGATGAGGTGCATGAGCTCTTATCTTCATGTGTGTGTCTCAGTCTCAGTCGTTCTGTTCACCCTGCTGTGTGGAAATGGCTTCTGATGGAAGAACATGAACAGGAGCAAATGTGTTGCGAAGCTTCTGCTGGTCCTGATGCCGTCTCGCTGCATGTGTATGCGTCTTACGTTGTCATGGTGATTCAGCAGCATCTCATTATTTGATGTGTTTGATTGTGTTTCAGGAAATACACAGAATACAGCGAACCTTTCACAGTCATTAAAGCCACGTTATCAACAGTGAGATCCGTGTGTTTTAAAAAAAAAAAAGAAAAAAAAAAAAGAAAAATAAAAGCGAATGTGAAAGAGCCTCCATTTCACTGTTTGCACGGTAAACACAGGCCAGTTCGGCTCAGTGCTCCTGGACCATTGACGCAGGTCGGAAGAACAAAGGACATGGAACCCTCTACTACTGAAGCGGTAGTGTGTCATTTGAATCTGTTTTCTTTTGTGTTTCCAGAGCTGCCGTATGGCTGGGAGAAAATAGATGACCCTATATATGGCAGTTACTATGTTGAGTAAGTGTTGTCACTCCTCATTTTCATTCAAGTGAATAATCTTGTGTGAGCAGAGAGGGCGAGTATGGGCAGAGAGAGAACGAGTGTTCGAATGAGAGCTCTGACTTTCCTCCCTGCAGCCACATTAACAGAAGGACGCAGTTCGAGAACCCCGTTCTGGAGGCCAAGAGAAGAGTCCAACAGCAGCAGCAAATGCAAAGCCAAGGACTCTCAGCCCTGCCACTGCCCACCATCTACAGAGGTACGCTGCCTACGACGATCTGTCAGAACTGTTCAAATAAACCCTGTAGAGCTAATAATAACCATCATCATCGTCATCACCATTACAACAGTTACGTGGCGCAATCTGATACCAGGTATGCGGATCTATGACATCATGAATCCTGAATCTAGCCTGAAAAAGCTAGATTGTGTGATGTCATGCCTCTTCCTGTGGGGTAATAGAGTGTCTGAGTAGTTGAGCTTGACAGGCTACTATGAGATGCTCATCCTAAGTAAAGTGCTTCAATTAAAAATAGCTCAGCTTATTGGATTGGTATTGGAAAAGGGAGGTGGTACTGTCATTTGTTATTTTATATTATGTGTGTGTGTGTGTGTTTGTGTGTGTGTGTGTGTGTGTGTGTGTGTGTGTGTGCGTAATAATAATTATTGGTGGAAATGGGCCACATTCTAGGAATACATGGAAGAACATACAGTACATCTGTTTTTCATTGTTTCTAAGCTTGTGCATGGACCAGACTAGTGTTAAGTGTATCCCAAATCCAGCCTACAGCCTGTTCAGCCGACAGGGTCACCTTTTCTCCATGGCAACGCATTCCACAGTGGTCTATCCGTAAGTTTATTAAGCACAGTAAAAGCAGAAACTCCACAATTTATAATGAAAGAGGTCATATTTTTGACCATTCATAATTTTGTTGACATTTTTTTGTTGAAATTATTTCCAACAAATCAGCACATTGGCCAGGGTGACCTGAAGGGGTGGCGATTTTAACTGGCCTATTAATCACAGCCATTCACATTCTTCTCAGAGGTGGCATCTCAAATAAACAAAAAGCGTACTTAAAAATAAATAAATAAATAAATAAATAAATAAATGAAAGAAAGTGGAAAATGGATACTAAACACAAATACATGATGGAAATGAATAAAGAACATCCATAAAACTGATCATTAGGTCTAATCAAAAATGTTTTCTTAAAAAACAATGAAGGGTCGTTCCAGCAAACAGGGTCCAATGAACTTAAAGCCCAACTGCACATTTTTATATGGAGCGTAGAAGGCGGCAGGCAACAGAGAGCACACAGTGAAAGCATCATATGTTTAAACGCCAGAAATGTATTCTCTTTTACTGGACATCACTGTGAAGAACTGGAGTGATCTTATCTGCCATGGCATGCCACATAAATAGCTTCATATGTACTACTGTGTTCCTGCAAATAAATATGGGTCATCCTGTTTCTGTACACTTCTAACCCTGCGGCGGACCCTGTGGCTCCTTTTCTGCTGTCTTTGCTCAGGTGTGCTCAAGCATTTATAAGAAACTAGTCACTCTGTTTACTGTTCTTACAGCTGGTTGGCTTATTTCTGTGTTGAAACTGCTGCTTTCATGAAGGAGTATTTATTTCCCTCATTACACCGACAGCACAAATCCTCACACAAGTACCCAGTAAGAGGTGACAAAATTTAATATGTTGAGTTTATAACTGGATTTATTACCACCACCCTCTTTAACTTTTTGGTGTGTTTGAATGTAGGTCGTGTCCTAACTAGGCCACACGGGGGACATTTTCCTTTGTATTCCAGAGCCACTCGTGTGTGTTTCGTTGTGCTGAAATCTACATTTCCTGCAGAGTTTTTCTAGCAAACATCTGTTATTTTCTCCAAAACCACCATTTGTACTTGAAGCTTTATTCTAACAGAAGCTGCTTGCTTAACTTTGCATAAAAATGAACTGTGTTTGTGTCTGTGCCAGATGTACATTTACATTTTGGTTGAAGAATTTGCTACAGTTTAGTCATAAGCTTCCCACATGACTGTAGAGTCCTCTGAGGTTATATGTGCATGTCATTGCAGTCCCAGTGTTGTGTTCATGACAACTGGAAGCTTGAAATTTTCCAGCTCAGAACCTCCTACTTTCCTCCTCAAAGCGTTCAAGCCGAACCAACTGGTGGAAAAAGAAATGGGTCTAACAGTGTAAAAGGGTGTTTAAAAAAAGATTTACACTGGAGTTGGTTAGTGCTGGTTAGTGTTTATTCATTTTAATGGGAACATAGTAAACAGAAAAGCATTTTATGTTACTTGTCATTTTATCCATGTGAAGTCTCTACTTTTTTGGTGTATTTCCCTTTTATAGGGGGCAGGTGATTGTATGTGCTGTTCAGAATTGCTGCTTGATTTTGCATCACATTGAGCAAATGTCCCACTATACACTTGCCTGGCCTTCATACTCTCATCACCTCAGCTGATGCTTCATACTGGGACATCTCTACAAAACTGGACAGTATAAAACAGCAAATACATTTGGCAGCTTTTCTTATCCAGATCAATCCAAACAATTCACAGATTTCTTACATGCAAATGTAGCATTGGGAGTCCCGGGAGTCCAAGAACTTTTATTTGTGAAGGGTCAAATCAGATAGCCAATGAGAGCGCTGGTCATTAGCATACGAAACTGACACTTAACATGTCAGAATAAAACACATCATGCTACAACCGATCTAAAGTTATTTGTTTGATGCTCTGTCAGTTGTCTTATACTCTTCAAGAGCACAGGAAACTGCATTTTACTGAAAAAAGAGCAAATGATCTTTCTTTTTAAAAGTGAATGAAGGAGCTGTGGCTACTTTTGTCATGTCATGGATGAATGACACGTCCTGCGTGGGCAATTCATGAGCCGAATGGGGTTTTATCCAGTGCAATTAAATGCCTGGATCTCCTTTAGAGCTGAGGCTGACCTCCTGATAGCGTCTCCTGATGGCCTTCTTCTTCCCCTGTGGTCCACTTTGGAGGAATGCCCAGTTCAGGTGGTGCGGGCCTGCTGTCGTGTCTCTTTCACCTTTCACTGATTAATAATTTTTCAAAGACGTAGCCAAGGTTTCCAGTACTTTTCTAAATCCATCCTTCATGTGTTCTGCTGAAGGGCTTCGGCAGTTCTTTTATGCTCAAAAGCAGCCTAAAGAATGCTAATGTCAATTAAATGCCTGAGACAACATTTTTTAAAGATTCATTATTCATGGCACAGTGGCTCACTGAAAGCGGCCATACCAAAGGTGTCTGGTATTGAACATCTAGTAGCTGAGTGTGGAAGAATCCTGCCTTCAAATCTAAAGAGAATGACTAACGTCTTCTAGTGATTTGGGTTCATAGTAACTAAGGATGTCAGTAAGTACAAAGTACTGATCCAGTACCAGCGCTCTGTTACGGTACTGTTTCCTAAATAAACATGTGCTTACATGTACAAATATGTATTATATAATTATGAATATACCGCAGAGGCTAATGTACCATTGTGGGGATATAGACCATTTATTTGGGGATTGTGCAGTTTTATGAATGCTTTATGAAATTTTGGATAATGGATAATGACCTCGACCAAGAAATGGCATCCAACATGGGCTGATTAAGTCCAACTGACATTCGTTAAACAATGTGGTGGTCGTACCGATCCAGTCAGTCAAATCTATGTATCGCTGGTTCCTAATGTGCATGTGTTTGTGTATGGATGCTTCTGTGTATGTGTGTGTGCATGGTCCACACAGAGAAGCCTCCTTTCACACGGGACGCCTCCCAGCTGAAGGGGACGTTTTTGTCCACGGCCCTGCAGAAGAGCAGCATGGGCTTCGGATTCACGATCATTGGGGGAGACGAACCTGATGAGTTTCTGCAGGTCAAGAGTGTCATACCGGAGGGACCGGCAGCGCAGGATGGCAAGATGGCAACTGGTGAGCGAATCACCTCCTGGTCAATCTGAGCATTTCATGTGTTGGTCAGATTGCTTTGCTTACTCTAAACCTGTAATATGAAATATTACATTGTTTATATTAAGGTGCACTATTCATTAACTACTGTAAATTATTCAGTATTTCATTGCTATCATATCAAAATGAAATTACTTACTTTACAGATGAATCCAGACTTGCATCCCTCACTTTATAAGAATAACCACTCAGCCATTTTGCATTATTTTCCACATAGTTTCTGAATACTTATGCAATGCTATTGGTATAATTAGGCTAGAAGATTAAGGGCGTAAAGAAGGGGTGTTAAATCTCATTCACAAAGGGGCGGGGTGGCTGCATGTTTTCATTCTAAACAAGCAGGAGAACGCCTGATTAACTATTTGAAGACTGACTAACTGGAGTCAGGTGAGCTCCTGATTGGTTGGAAAAGAAACCTGCAGCCACACTGGCCCTTCGTTTACATCCCTGGCTTGAAGTATGTAGTTATGAGCGTAAGGAACTGAGTCTGAATTTACCAGTGGATCTTGAAGACCATGGCAAAAGTTCTAAACCATTGTTTGCAATGAAGGCGCACACATGTCCAACGTGTCCTAGGATCATTCCGTTTTTCTGAGCCACTCAGCATTGTGCCATTAAGGGATTCAATTAAACCCAGAATGAGACCAACAAAAGGCAAAGTAGATGAAATGGCTTGAACTGTGCAGTGTGAAAGACACTTCTAAGCACACAAACGCTAATGGTGTTATCTCAGCTAATGTTCCAACCTGGTCTCTTTCAGCTCTTATCTTTCAACTCAAAAACAGCCAGGTTGTAGGGGTTAGTTTTCTGATCCTAAACACGTTTTGTTGTGTTAAATTTCTATACACATAGTGTCAAAATGAACTTGAACTCATTGCAACACATTTTCTGTGGGATTGTGCTCTTTGTACCAGCGTGCAGCGGCCTTTAAAGTTCAATGGGCTAATCAGCCCGAACTCTGATCTCGAAGAATCGGACTGAAGGTTAGATTCTTCGTGTAAGGGCACTGAAGTTTTGTGCAGATTCTTCGCTCAGAGGCGCCGGAGGCCTAGACTGGACTTGACGGCTGAAAGAAAATACATTTGATCAAATCTGCTGCTTGTGTTGCACCGGCCTCATGAAAGTTTGAACGTGTTTATGGAGGCCGGGGTTTCTCACTCTCCTTGGGCGCTTGTGCTCATGCTGTAAACCCAGCAGTGTAATGTTAAATCCTTGGGGAGACTAAGAAAGAGAACCCTGCGCACACATACAATAGAAAAAAAAAAACAGTTGTTGTTTCTGTTGCAATGGTGTGATAACCGTCCTTGCTTGTACAAGCCTTGCAAGGTTGCATTTGTTGTGGGATGCTGTTCTCTGTGCTTTTATGAGGCATCACAGGTTGATTCCATGCCATTTTACCGTTGACTGTTTGCAGAGCTGGTGTACCTGGTGCTAGGATATGCAGAAATGCTTTGTGTATTTTTGCCTTTTATCTAGTCACTGTGAAAGTGCTTTAATACAGCTTTGATATCACCCCGAGCTCTCGAACGGTGCTCGGTAAGTGGGCCGTGTCTATAGGCTCCAGTGGAGACAGCACTTCCTGAGGCCTTGTGCATAATTATACATACCGCCCAAGGCATTTACTTCAGCATAATGCCGCCTGACCGTGGTTCAGGTTTAACTGTGTGCAATTTATCCTCTTTTGATGGGAGGAATAAAGGCCACCTAGGATGTCCCCTCTCTTTCTCCCTCTCTCTCTTTCTTTCAGTCACTCTGCTGCTTTAGATCAGCCTCAGGTTGTCTGTAACACTGAGCTCTCTCATTATGGGCCAGATGGCTGAGTCGTCCTTTATCCACACCCCTCAATGGCCTTAAACTGACCCTGCTGTGTGTGTTGGCGATGTGCTTGATTGGTAGGAAGAATTGTGGGGGTGTCGCTATCGCTCCGTTTAGTGGCTCTGAAACCACTTGCCCTTTGTACATTTTTCCCCAGAATATCTCTGAGTCTATTGAATTATGAGGCAGTTAAGTCATGAAAATACTAATGTTACCACCTACACTTTCACATTTCAGGGGTTTTTTTTGGATATACAAAAAGTGACATTTCTTGTCATGGCACAACACTGCTAGGTAAACTATTTGATTAATAAGCTTTGATCATCACTGTTTTAAAATCTGGATATAAATTTTAAAGTGATGCTTTCTCAGTCATTTAATCATCTACATCTCTGTTTTTGAGTTTTCTACAAATTGTCTGAAACCTATAAAATATTAGGACCCATGACTTCCTCATGTTTTGACGGTTACTTTTATTTATCAGATTTATCAAGAGTACAATTGTCATATCAGCACAGGGGATAGAGGACACAACTGCAGGAGATACTTGAAACTCAGATGGTCTTTTAATGAGCTGAAAGCTAGACGAATAAAGGGACTCACTTCGTCAGGCAGAGGACCGTCCACTCCAATAGGGCTCGTCTGGATTGGGTGTACGCTCCTCCTGGGTAGCCTAGGGAATGCTACAGTGCGACTCCTCCGAGTCTGTCCAGAGCTGCTTGGCTAGATTCCAGCTGGTCTGTGTCTCATCCCCACTGGCAGCTACTAAAACACACAAAGACAAGATACCTCTGTTATAATCTATACAATACAAATTCTCAGGACGGACTCCTTGTTGGTCAAAGCTACTTGGCTCTGCCATGCGAAAGTGAGTCCGCAACCCACGGCGCGTAGATCCTACTGGGATAAACACGATGTTGGTATGAGGGTAACCCCATGCCAGACTGCTGGACCGGCTGGCTTTTAAACCTAAACACATCAGGAAACAACCAATTGGAAACCTGAGACTCTAATCAGCTATTTAGCTTAAAAGAGAAGACACCTGGAGACAAGAGGCAATCCCGATGACTAAGGGAGACACAAGGGGTTAATGTAAGACAGGTGCGCTGCCTAGCAACACACCAAACCAAAAGAAATCTCCACTTGGACAAGGGCATGACAGGACTCCTCCAGCTCAGTAGTCCGGAAACCGTGATTGCTGGAGGCGTGGCGGAGTCGGTACTGATGTGACAACAATGTACAATTTGGCCTGCAATGGCAAATGTAGTAAAAACTTAGAAGATCACAAAATGTAATTTCCCAGGAGTGTTTAAATTTGTAAGTATGACTGTATGTGTATTTGCAAAAAATGTGCTTTCATATCATTAAAAACAGTCCTGAATGGTATTATATAAAGCAGGATGTAAATTGTGATATGAAACCCTTATACACAAAGTTGTGCTAAAGTTTTTTGGCCACTCTGTAGAACATTAGTGGAGGATTCATACATTTAACGTTCGTGTGTGTGTTTGTTCCCCTTCCTCATAGGTGACGTCATTGTCTACATAAATGATATCTGCGTTTTGGGGACCACACATGCAGACGTAGTAAAGCTCTTTCAGTCAGTTCCCATTGGTCAGAGCGTGACCCTCGTGCTGTGCCGGGGCTACCCCCTGCCCTACGACCCCGAGGACCCCTCGGCTAGCTCCAGCATGGCCCCTTTAGGTCTGGTGGACCACCCACTCTTGCTCAATGGAAGAAACACCTATGATAACTACATGGAGTACATGTCTCTGACCGGCCGGCTGGTTTCAGAGCACGGCGAAGGTCTGCCTCAGGTGTCCCATCCTGGTGACACCCACCTGGACGGCTCACAGCCGCCCTCCCTCACCACTCCTGGAGCCCCGCCCGATGACAGTGTGTCCATGGCGTCATCGTCAGGGGCAACAGCAGGGGGCCAAGCAGCTCCAGAGCTTCTGAGCCTCACCATGACCAAAGGATCAGAGGGCTTTGGCTTCACTATAGCAGACAGTCCTACAGGCCAGCGAGTGAAACAGGTACACACTTTTTATTGTATGTTTATAAGTACAGGAGTCTTAAAGATTTGGCATTGGAGCAGAGCAAGGCATTACTGATAAGCCCGGTCTAGTTTTAGACATTTACAACATGCAACTGTTTTAAAGTATCAGCCAAACATCCATGTACACTATGTAGCCACGTACAGCCACGTAAAATGTATTTAAGCTACCCACCTTTTTTAAAAACATGGTTGAAGTAGCCGCATGCAAAAACTGGATTCATGGCTGTTACATCTTAGTATTAAGAATTACAGTGCATTTAAAACTAAGAAAAATGGGTACCGCGTCATAGCATTTTAAAATACAAGAGTAGCCCTCAACTGGTTGGCCAGTATTTCTATTAGTGATATTAGTGAAAATATCACAGATACAAATAATTAGTGAGTTCCTGGTCTGTTCCCAGAAGTCAAAGTCATGATATCCTGACAATAGGGCAAATAGGGTGGCTGGTGGCCTAGTGGTTAGGATCAGAAAGTCATGGGTTCTGCTAGTGGCACCTCTAAGGTTCCTCTGAGTAAGGTACCGTCCCCACACACTGCTCCCCGGGCGCTGTGTTCCTGTCTGCCTGCTGCTTCACTTGGTGAATGGGTTTAATGCAGAGGAAGAATTTCGTGCTGTTCACACTGTGTGCTGTGGTGTGTTCACGTATGACAGAATGGTCACTTTACACTTACACTTTACAAAACTTTTTTCTCTCAGGGCAAAGACCCAATATGGCTCTTTGTTTATTTATAAATAACCAAATTATAAATATAAAATTGTTATAAAATTGTTATTTAAAACTTTTGGTTTCTGTTTAATTATATGTGTATAATTATATGAGTATTATTATATTATCAGTTATCTGTATAATCTTTCTTGGAATGCTTCGTATTGCTATAGGCCATAAAATGTTAATATCTCAGATTGGACTCTGTACTGCAGTATTTCTACCATGTTTTAAATCATTCCAGCTTTTTCACATAGTAGAACTTCTTAATGGAGTGAATGTCAAGGAGCACTTAGAACACTGTGATGTTTATGAACCAATGAGTGCATTATCGATTCCGTTCCTGATGAGATAATGGTTCTGTAGGTGTTGGAGCCGCAGGGGTGTCCGGGGCTGTGTGAGGGAGATCTGATAGTGGAGATTAACCAGCAGGGGCTGCAGGGACTCAACCACTCGCAGGTGGTCCAGATCCTGAAGGACTGCGCTGTGGGGACGGAAGCCACCCTCATCGTCCAGAGAGTTGCAGGCACAGGTATGAGTGTCTTCCTGTCGTTTCTAAAGGATTTCTTTGAATCTCACCGGTTATCGGATCTGCTGTCTTTGTTTAATAGTCCTCGGAGTGAATGTCAAGGTTTTTGAGGTTTAGTTTAAAGAGAGCTTTATCTGCAAATATAAAAAATGTCACTTTTTTATCTCACTTGCAGGTGTATACGTTTTCACAATGTTAGACACTGATAGGTGTTCTCTTATCAGGGTTTTTTTTTAATCGAATGCTCAGTTTTTGCTTGCCTGTAAGTCACATTGTGTCGTGCTGGTCAGTTTCATGTACAGCCTGAGGATTAACCAGGTTTCAGCAGAGACTATTGTAAACATCCTTTGACATGTGATGCTCTTTTGAAGTGAGGAAGTTGCCTGAGGACAGAGCACGCGACACACTGGGCTCTGGACACAAATGGACCAAACAGGTTCAGGTTGCGTGTGTGTGTGTGTGTGTGTATGTGTTTGTGTGTGTGTGTGTGTGTGTGTGTGTGTGTGTGTGTGTGTGTGTGTGTG
>JBBPCY010000032.1:9801583-9812313 GCA_037974405.1 Brachyalestes nurse | reverse complement strand
GTGATCACCTGAATCACATCTTATTTAATGAGGAAAAGTATAAAAACACTGCTGTAATCAACACTCTTCTCTCACAACGTGACCAGTTGGACGGAAAAATGCTACTAGAAGTTTGTCAAAGGTAATTATTGCCATTTTGTTTAAAGGGGACATATTATACCTCTGTTTAAACAAGTTATAATCGGTCTATGGGCTACAAAACATGTTCATGAAGTTCTTTGCACAAAATCACTCTTACATAAAGAGATCTCACCAGCTCTATTCTTGACAGTTTCAGTCACTTTCAAATTGACCCATTTAAGGGCTCTGTCACTTTTATGCTAATAAGCTGTTGCTGGCCACGCCCCACCCATCCCATGCTTAAGCTGCAGGTTTACCACACATGAAAATTTCAGAAAACAGAGGCACTATCCAGCCCTATATGTTCGACCCCGAGTCAGACCCAGAGTGAGATGAACACACATGACTTCATGTGACTGACCTCTGCCTGTAGCCTTAGCGTTTGGCATCTTATGTGTGCTTGTAAAACCAACAGACAAAAATGGCGGATATTCAACTAATCTAGTGGGTGGGGCTCAACAGGTGAGGGGTGGTTATATGCAAATTTTCTGACATCAGAATAAGGGAGCCGTCCAGACGGCTGATAGAAGCATATGATTCCTGACACCAAAATCTTTCAGTTGACTCACAGAAAACGGATGGAGTGTTTGGAGTGTTTATAGGAGCAGTAGAGACCCAAATGGAAATACAAAAGGATGCAAAAAGTGAGTTTTGCATAATATATCCCCTTTAAGAGTGGGTTGATATGAAATAGTTCTTTGTAGATAAATTTACAGCCACTGCTTTCTTCACAGTAGTGGTGATGGAAGCCACATCATTTCTACAAAACCAATACCAACATTTTTACGGTCAAAAATAAAAACTGGAACGCTGTTCTTTTTTGTATGCAATGTTGATGACAGTACAATGATGGAAAATCCTCAAAATTGTTATCTTTCAGAAGCAATTTGTCTTGGGGTTTAGTGACATGCAGAATGCAGTTATGCAGAATGCAGAAATGTAAAATAAAAATGGGTGGAATTCTGCTCTAGACTCTCTGTTATCAACTGACTCTTCACATAGGCATGTTGGCATGTTTTATTAAAGTTCAGCCACATCAACAGTCAAACTGAATTTCAGCGACATTCCATTAACTCAGGAAATTGTATCGCGGGCCTTATGTCACACTTTACAACAAAAAGACAAGCGTAGGGGGCATCTGCGTTTCCTCACTCTTCCCTTATCATACCTCGATTCCTCTGAGCTCATTTAAAGCACTGATGTGTTCTTAAAGTTGCCAGAGTTTGATTGATTTCCAGTGCTGGAGGACAGAGTGAGGAATCCAGGAGTAATGAGGTGAACCCTGCATGTCCCAAAATGTCCAGATTGCTGGATTCAGCTACTTTGAAGACTATAATATTTTACTATGCGTAGGTGTGTGGTGTGATCAGCATTATTCATGCGCTTAAAAGTCATATCCACTAGGGGGCAGGTCAGTGCTGAAACACACTCAGCTGGGGGGAGAATACCTTTCTTGACTTCTGATTTTGCACAGTTCAGCAATGAACAATGGACAATGAACTGTGCAAATTGTTCATCCTGAGAAGCAGCAGAACAGAGGGCGAAATGGTTGTCATAGTTTATCTAGTCTGCTGGCGGGCCTCAGAGTGATACAGCACCCCCGCTGCTTATACTGGGATTGCTTCTTGTGGTGCACATTAAATTCTGAGGAATTGCACAGCCAGCTCTCAGAACAGTGACAGGCAGGGTGTAAAGGTTTGCCCTTTTCATGGTTCGGTTTGATCCCTGGTTTCTGAGCCGTGGCTCGGAGCTTGGAAAAGGGTTAGGTCCAAGAAAACGTAACCAACTTTAAACAGATTATACACTGTTTTACAAAATCATTGTCAATACAAAGAGACAATTGACACCAGGTGGATTAAAAATGTGGTTTGCTTGCAGTTTCATGACATGACTCGAGCACATTTAGCAGTAATCAGAACCCATCATTTACAGTGGGAGCGTATTCATCGACCAGTGTAGCCTGTCTGCTCTGTTACAGAATGTGTGTTCTCTCATTGAGAGAGAAAATTCTGTGGTTTATGTCACACACCCTGAGCTAATTACTAAACATCCGAACCAAGGTTTAGGTGTCGGTTCAGAGCTGTTGCTCCACCAGCTGTAGGACACTCAGGCCAGTTACCCTGCAGGCACAAGTGTCAAAATCAGCCATGTAATCTCCATAGAAAAGCATTTTTAGTATATTTGTAGCAGCCAGAGCACAAAGCCAAGTGTCGATTAGAAAGGATGTAAAGCGCACCCCCCTCCAGCGGGCTGTAGAGATGTGAAATCACATCCTTTGGACTGATGGAGCACCATCAAACACCCTTGGATGCTCTCATGGCTGAATGGAGTCGAATCCCAGCAACACTGTAATATGTAGTGCACAACAGGCATCTAAAGAACAGAAAATAAAAAAGCAAAAAGCATCATACAGCTTATAAGGAAACGATAAAGAGCAAAATATATAGAGCTGTAAAAATGTACATTCAAAATGACATAAAATAAATGACTAATTTTAACTATGTAACCATGATGAGGTAAACAAGTCATTCAAGTTTGTCAAAATGTAAAAAGAAAAAATAGAGATTGATTAATAATTGATTCTTAGGACAGGAAATAAAACATATTTAAAGGGTTTTGGTTGATATGTGCTCTAACTTGAAAGGGTTTTGGTGGGCAAACCAGGCATAATCAAATAGTTTAAAGAATGATCTGTACCCACAGCTAGAGGAAAAGTAGTTTTTGTTCAACTTTGCTCTTGTTCAGGTTGATCTGAATGTGAGAAGCATTAGCAGAGTGATCGAACTGGAATAAAAGGTACTGGGATCTGGAGTGCCTGAGGCGCCTGACAGTAGCACTGGCGATCTCCTGCCACACTTCTCTCTCACACACACACACACACACACACAGTCCCTCTCTCAGTGCTCAGTCCGTGTCCCCCAGGGAGCACCAGGTCTCTCCGCTCCGCCAGCATCTTTAATGGAGAGCGAGGGGAATAATGAACAGGTTCACAGGGACCATACACTTTACCAGGATGCCTCTTCAGTGCACTCACTCACTCACTCAAATGCACAATCACTCTTGCATACACACACACACACTCACTCACACACTCGGTCACATGCTAGTATTTTCCTTTTTTTTATCAACCTCCCAAACACAGAAGCAGTCTTTTTGAGTTCGTGTCTCCTGCTGAGTTCACATCTGATGCAATAGCCTGTTATGCTTTTAACCTGTTTATATAGCTGGTGGCCTCTTACTGTGCTCTGCATGTACTTATCTGTTTCTTAAAATGGAAATAACATGCAATATAATAACATGATAAATTGTCTGCCGCCTCTCAGGCTATAATATTCATGCTTTAAACTCATCCTCACCTCTCAGCACATTTTTTGACATATTTGTGCATTTAGATGTTCTAGAGGAAGTGGAAGCTGAATGATAATCTAGTGCCCCAAAGAGCTCTGACTGCAGCTTTAGGTTTGTGTGTGTGTGTGTGTGTGTGTGTATATGTGATAGCATGACCTACATAACTGGTCCTAACCAGTTTGTGTGTGTGTGTGTTTATAGTGGGACCCCCAGGGAAGCCCCCAGACCAGCCTCTCAGCTCCTGGCCTGTCACACAGCGCCCCCCACCCTGGCCAGCCGCTCCACTGCACCTCAGGCCCCGACGTGGAAGGAATCCACCTCAGCAAGCCAGACCCTTACGACCTGTACGAGAAGTCACGGGCCATTTATGAGAGCAGACGTAAGTCGAGCGGCTCTTTACCCTGTCCAGCACTGAAATAGCCAACCCAAGTATATTCATTTCAATACTGTTCTTGTAGTGACCAAGTACTTCATTTCAGTGCTCTTATTGTAGCACTTCGATCTCACTGAGCCCTGAAGATTTCAGTGTCATACAATACCTAATTTCACTTCAGAACTGAAGGCCTATCAGAATTAGTGAGCCAGTGAGTTTGTTTTAAATTTATTAAATTTATTTACATTTATGTTTAAAATATTAGACAGTTATTAACTGTCAAAATACAGTCCCAACTGCACACTATTAACACCAGCGCTTCTTAATTAGTCTGCAGTTTTTTGACAGTAATTACACACGCTTCTAGCACTTCTAGTTCATTTAAGTGGCTGAAACGTTTGCACCATACTGAATATAGTCCAAACAATTTTCATACGTAGATACAAATAAAAATGTTTCAGGGCGGGCACTGTATACGGGAAGGAGTTGGAAGTGGTGTGTCGCGATTCACCCTCCTTACACAGCGACATGGGTTCGTGGACCTGAGTGTTGCGATTTCGGTTTTGTATCGTATATCGTTACAGCCCTAATATATATATATATTATATGTGAGTGACAAGAAAAGAACGGTGTCATTTATATGAGTTGTTCCTCACTCGTGCCTTATTGAATCAAGTGGAGAAATTCTGTCAGAAGTGTGGCTTCTCCACAAGTTATTGTATTTTGTTATGATTTTATTAACATTTTTTGTCCTTTTGAATATGGATGACAGATCTTAACCTATACTTAATTATGTAATTATATTTAAATATAATTACAGCAAAACAGGATTACAATGTGTAGGAGGCTTCTTACTAAGATGCCAGTCTGTTAAGTTTTAAATCATCTGAACTCCATGATCAGTGTGACTGTGTGACTGACCGCTCTGCGCTCCCCTCGAAATGGGACACAAGCATGAGTACAATGTGGGTTTTCTCCAAGGACACTTCTGTATCAGACTGCTGCGCTCTTTAGTTGCATGGGTTGTCTGCTGGTTACACAACAGGAAATGAAAGCTTGGTTCGTTTTTTTTTTCTTATTTAAGCAGCAGCTATAAGCAACGGCCAAAACGCTTCTAGCTGAATTAGTGAGCTTGAACTGGTTGCTTCACTGACAGAAGCTTGGCTTTCCATATGTCCAGGTTTCAGCTGCGATAGGCAGAGGTCATTACAGCACACATTCATCTCTCTGTGCAGAAGTAATTCCCCTCAGATTATACAAGCAAGAGGAGTTTGTGTGCATTACTTACTGGAATTCCATGCAAATGAATACCAATCTAGCCCATTCAGTCTCATAAAAATCACCATTTAGTGGTATAAAGCCTCACTGATTACGATCTCCTCGTTATTTTCCATCCAGAGCCTGGGCCACCACGAGCACTGAGTAGATTATTCTGCAGTTTGTTTTCGCCGCTATGGTGCATATATCACGCCGTTCCATATCGAGCAGTTAATATATCTGTTATACACAGTGGGCAGTGGGTCTATATTTAATTCTGTATATACCAGCGTGGTGCTGCTTTGTACTACATCACAAGGTTCAGCGCTGCAGTGTATGTGATGCTAGATGACCTACATATGTGCACAGAGTGGAGGTTGAATAACTGTTGAATTCAAGAATGCATCTGGGATTTTGTTTTGTAAGGCCTGAGATGCACCAATTCAACTGTTGTCTGTTTGACACTATCAGGCCTGAGCGTTGTTTGCTGCTCATCGCCTGTACTGTGGTCTTCCTCTGCGCTTTTTCTTCAGTTGAGCATGTTGATTTGTTGGTGGTCAGCTGTGAAAGAGAGAGCATAAAGACAAATGAAAGCAGAAAAGAGAGCAACCCAAAAAACAGCACTCTCGAGAGGGCACACACTAAGAATAGCCTCGTTTTTCACGAAGCAGTGCAAGAATCAGTGTTTTATTACTAGGACTGTGAAATATAGCTATTTTTACTATTCAAGTGTCGAATTTCCAAATGGGAAAAAGTGATAACACAAACTCTTAAAAGCTCTGAAGGTGATAAAACAATTTCCCCCGGGATCAATAAAGTTTTCTGATTCTGATTCTGAACACATTAGCATAAAATAAGCATGAATACTTTGTCACTACATGGACATTTTTACTTTTTGTCGTATAATAATACGTATGCCCACCTTGCTTTTAATGTACGTTCAGTTTTTAAGAAGCCTTTTTAACCCACCCAACAGCAAGCAAATGGTGATTTACTTAAACCTAGATGTTAAGTATGTGAATGCTGGCCGTTATCGGGGGGCACATATTCAGCAGAGGCAAAAGGAGACGGTGAGCTGATGGCAATCATCAGCCGCTTGACACAGTCAGCTATTATGATCATCAGTGTGTCTCACCCCTATAATGGCTTGGTTAATGACCTTCTTCTTCTTCCCAAGTAAAATAAATATTTGTCTGTTTGATTTTTATGGGCCATATCCTGAATGCAGCATAAGAATGGGTGCTGTGTATTGGACAGGTTGACCAGATGTTTTAGTAACCACAAGTCTTGTGTTTAATGAGACACAAATCTGAGCTGTCTCATAGCAGGTGCACAGGTTTGTGTTTTCTTACTGAATTGCCACATTATTCTATTTATTACTACTGTTCAAGCATGCATTCAGGGTTTGTGCACACCTACTCCTTTTTCACTTTTTTCCTCTTTTTAGAGTAATAGTGAAGACATCAGTTCTATGAAAGGACATATATGGAATTAGGCAGTGAGCCGATTATGCAGGCTGAAGTGATAAATATATCAGAACGATCTTCAGGGAGATCCTTACTTTGCCTTGATGTATTTTTACACACTCTAGCCATTCTGACCTGACCAGCAGGCTTAAAGAACTGCACGTATGCTGAGCATTAGTTGCCTACTGAAAACTCGGAAACTATTTGGGAGGAGGAATACTTCATAAATAGGCATATGGCCTGAATCCGAATGTCTTGAAATTGATAAAATGCAAAAGATTAAAGAAAAAAAAGCTTATTCTGCTCGATTTGAATCGAACTTTTAATAGTGAGTTGAGACAGAGACAAAGCCTGTATTGCTGATGAAATGTTTTTTAAGGTTCAAAGTATAAAAAATATTTGGTCAAGTGGGTGTGCAAGCTTTTGACAGGTACTGTAGAAACCGCATACTAGGGATAGGATGCATGAACTGGGCCGAAGTGGAACTGAACCCCAGTGCTTCCTCAGGTGCGGAGTACCAGGAGGTGGAGGTGCATCTGCTGAGGGAGAAAACTGGCTTCGGCTTCAGGATCCTGGGAGGGGACGAGGCGGTGCAGGCTGTGAGTCCGGAGGCCCATGACAAGGCTCGTATGGGACAACCGAGGAGATCCCAACGATCGCCTCGTCTCATTCTAGCTAAGAAACAGAGAGAACAGCAGGCAGAGAGACAGGAAATATAGTCTTTACTGAAAGACAAAACAACAGGCAGTACAACAGATCACTGTTGGAAGCTACAATGCTTTCCCTTTCCCTTGGTTTCCTTTGGCAAAACAATGTTTAGCCTCTCTGTACATAATGCTTGTTATTGTGGGCAGAGCTACCCACTCGATCACACCTTTTAAGCTATCTGTGGCTAGCACTTCATATTAAACCTACTCAGCCTCAGACAGTATTAAGACACTGCTTTTCCGTGCCATATGCAATCCAGATTTTTCCTAATAACTGCATACCTTACATTGTATTTTTATGGTAGTTACTGAAGTCCAGTTCAAGTATATTCATATAGAACATTATTATACACAAAATCGTTCAATGTGCTGTATGTTAATTGATAAAATAAATAGTTTTGTAATTCCTCACAACTACATACCTTACATCGTATTTCCATGGTAGTTACTGAAGTCAGGTCATTTATTTATATAGAATATTATCATACACAAAGTCATTCAGTGTGCTTAACAGGAAGAAAATAAAAATAAATAAAATAGCGTAAAAGAACAGAAGAAAGAAAATAATGCCTAAAAAATCAAGCAGATTGAAAGTGCAGTGGATGTGCTGCTTTTTTAAGAAGGTGGAGGAGAATAGTGCAGTTTTTTAAAACAGGCTACAGTTGGTCCAGATCTGATGTTGACAGGCAGTTTGTTCCAGCAGCAGGTATGATTTACAGGTGGTACTAAAGATAACTGGATAATAAGTCCAGAGGTATAGGGGTTAATTTGAAGGCTTATTTCTTGTAACAGATCGTTATAGGGGCGATCATCGAGAACAGCCCCGCAGAACGGGACGGCCGGTTGCGTCCGGGTGATGAGCTGGTGTCTGTGGACAGGATGCCCGTGGCAGGCCGGCCGCATCGCTACGTCATCGACCTCATGCACGCGGCGGCACGCAACGGCCAGGTCACCCTCACTGTGAGACGGAGGGTCCTGCCTCAGCCAGGTGAGCGCCAGAGAGCACTCACTCAGCATGTACCTTATTCATTAGTTCAGCCAAATAGATTGGAACTTGGGTGTAACTTTGGGTTTAAAGTTAGAGGAGTTGAGCAGGACCTTTTTTCTGGGGGAAGGCAGCCATGGAAAAGAAATTGCAGAAGCGATTTTGGAAAGTATGCCTATGGATTGGAGCGTTTCTTTATTGGGTCAGCAAAGTTTTAATGCATTGCACAACAATTATAGATAAGTTCCACTATTATGTGCTGCGACACAGTACTGTGAAAGGAGCAGCTCGGTATTTCCCTTTGCCTGAGGCAAACTGAAATACCTGACAGCCCCTGGAGAGCTGCTTTGGAGAACGGTTCCACTTGTTAATGCTTTTAAATCTTCAAATAGCAAATGTTCTGTTCTAGAAGGCAGAAGTTTAAAGAGAGAGCAGGTCGAGGTGGCTTCTTCTAACCACCAATGGCACCATAGAGCAGAGAGAATCACCATCAACAACATCAACATCTGACGGAAAAATAGTCAACCATACTCCCCATCCACCCAACAATTTCTACAATGTCAATGGATTTGCAGTACTGTTACCCATTGATAGTGGCTTGAAGTATTAAGATGTTATTGTGCATTTAAGCAGCAGCTTGTGGTCGAGATCATGGCGTGTGTTTTTGACCATGCACCAGACTGTGCTCAGTGTGGCCATTCTGGGTCCTGCTGCCAGGATCTGGCTCTGTGCTGATGTAAAGAATGATTTTCTAGAAAAAAAACATCTATTTACCTTGCCACACAGACAAGAGCCAAACGGCAAACAGATCTTGCATGTAAACCAGACATTTGAGCATAAGAAGTACAGTGGTTTGCAAAACTGACACACCTTTGCCTAACCTTCCTGACCCCCTGAACACCAAAAAATTACTTTTCCTGCTTGGCAAACTAAAACCTACAGGAGTGACTGTTACTGTGTCTACTGCCCCCTGCAGGCCAGCCGTGCGGAGAGAATGGTGCAGCAGCCAATCAAAGCAGTTCCCCTCGAGGCCACGCAGTGTGTCCAGTCAACCTGCCGCCCACCACTGATGTAGTCATCCACCGGAAAGAGACTGAAGGCTTCGGCTTCGTCATCATCAGCTCCCTGAACCGACCCGAGAACACCACAACAATCTGTTAGTTCTTCCCCCTCCATCGCTCATCACTTGCTTTTGTTTTTGTTTTTCCAGAGTCATTATGGGATTTAAATTGTGATCTGTAATCTCTAAATCTCTAAACTCTAAAGGCCGGTTTCCTACATGCAGAATACAATGCCTCATCCTAGACTACAAAAGGTTTTTAACTGTGAATAATGTTTGGCTTTGCAGTTTGAAGTTAAGGTTAGAACTGGACTTGGTCCCTGAATGGAAAACCCCTCTTTAACGGATTTATTCATTTACCATGAAAATGTAAAGAAAGATTCCGTACTTAGTGTTTGGACTGTGATGTGGCGTTGTCAAACAAGAAAGAATGCATCACCAAAACGGATTGCTTGTACCTCATGTTTGTGGTAAAACTGATTTTTATACATCCCTTATTTTAGCTGTGCCACACAAGATTGGTCGCATCATTGAAGGCAGTCCGGCCGACCGCTGTGGAAAACTGAAGGTTGGCGACCGCATCATGGCTGTCAACAGTCAGTCTATTATCAACATGCCTCACGCTGACATTGTGAAGTTGATCAAAGATGCGGGCCTCACCGTCACCCTGCACATCATCCCTGAGGAAGGTCAGAGAGAACCACTTTGCAGGTTTATCAGTGCCACCACTGCTGCCTTCTTCAGATGTAAAGCTAAAAGTCTCAGTTTGAACTTTGGACCATTTTTTGGCTCTGACTGTGATACACACTGTTACCAAAATATCTGTGTCCCCTAATTATCCATAAACCCAGCTTTTTGATTGTCAGTGACTGAATACAATTGTGGATGGATGGATGGATAGTTGGATGGATGGCTGGATGGATGGATAGTTAGATGAATGAATGGATAGATAGATGGATAGATAGATGGAAGCATAGATGGATGGATGCATAGGTGGATGGATGCATAGGTAGATGTATGGATAAGTATATAGGTAGATAGCTTACAAAAGATGAAAACAGTGAAAACTATTGAATAGGGAAACAAAATATTTTCTGTGTGCACTGATTGTATCTGCTGAATCATTAAGTCCTCTGATTGACAGCTTCTAACTGTCAATATTTACCAATCAGCCAAAACGTTAATGCCACCTGCCTAATATTGTGTAACCCCCCCTGGTGCAGCCACACCAGCTCTGACCAGTCATTCATTCCACAAAGTCAAGTTTACATGTATCAGACTTAGGGCTGTAACAACACACCAAAGCCATGATTCGGTTCGTTTCACGATTTTTGACTCACGATTCGGTTCGTTTCACGATTTTTGACTCACGATTCGGTTCGTATCACGATTCATTTGCGGTGAAGGAGAGGAG
>JBBPCY010000032.1:9786810-9796865 GCA_037974405.1 Brachyalestes nurse | reverse complement strand
GTTGTGGGCCCTGAATCTATAATCTATGAAAGTGTAACGTTTTGAATGGAATTATGGAAATAAATGAACTTTTCCATAATATTCAAATTTTTTGGAAAGGGTCTGTAGATAGAACCTCTGTTCCCACAACTAAGTCAATTCAAATCGGTCTGCTCTGCAGTTTAGTTTCTATATATGACATGTATAGATTAAGAAGTGAGAGGTGTGGAGTACATTTTGAAGCGTTTTATGCCAAAAATATGGACACTTCAGATAATTTAAGTAGAAGAAGAGTCGTTTTATTGTTATTTTAATTTGATAAAAGTTACTGTTGCAGACAGGAAATCTTAATACTTAAGTGCTATCTCTGGACACTGAAATAAGTGTAAAGAAAAAGTGCAGACTGTTGAGAAAGAATGTAATGCACTAAGTAAGTAATTATGCAATTAATTATGTAATTGCAAGCAAAAGAAGTCATATAACAGTAACACCTGAAGCGTTCATTTTATGATCTGAATCGACTGTGATCTATCTGTATAGGCCTGAAATTCCTTGGTACAAAAACTGCTGGTAAATTTCTATGAAATTGTTGAAAAGTAAACTCTTGATAAATGGTCTTGTAAAGTGGTCATATATCTGTGTATTTATCTGCACTAGTCTGAAACTAGGAAGTTTTATTGCTCTGTATTGTAGACTCTAATCTTATGCTCTTCTACTACTGGCTGCGTTCACTCTGCCCACAGACTTGGCATGTCTGGTAAATTTGACGTGTCTGCTGTGTCGGTCTTGGCTGCCTCCGTATTTTGAATGAAAAATGCATTACAGTGTTAGCATTAACGCCGAAGTGTCTTTGACTGACAGCTCAAAAAGTTAGTAACAGCTTTAATTAAGGCAAGTCAAAGATAACAGCCGTATCCTCGGGGGAGAAAGCGGTTTTAAAAGCCAGCTAACTTCTTTTTGACCGTAATTTTAGTTGTCAGTGTGTTTGGCTACCTTCGCTCCCATCGCCCCACTGAGCATCAAGCATGTGTGTGAGGTAACACGCGTATCTCTGGCCTGCAGCCAATCAGCTTCATTTTCACACCTTCCGATTTGGGTCAGGAAGTAGAAGCCTGCTGACTGTGTGGTGTTTCAGCAAGGTTTAGAAGAGTCTAATGACAATGGAGATGCTCGAAAATCAGCAGCCAGCCAGTGGCCTGACTGAAACCTGGCCAGTAGAGATAAGGCATTGGTTTGTACCCCTCTGTTCCAAAACTGCTTGTAGTAGCACCTGGTCTTTTTTCTCTTTTTTTCTCTGCTTCTGTTCTAATGCCAGTGATGGTCTAGATATTTACTCCCTATCTTTTAGGAATGGTACCTTCCAATCTTTCCATGTGCATGAAAACCGACACTCTTGCCTCTCCCTATTTCTTCATAATGGGACATTCTAAAGACACGGTTTGTGGCACATTGCATGTTTCTCTTGTTCTACTTCTATTTATTCTTTCTTCTCCACAAAACTAGGCAAGCCACTGTTGGTAGCATGACGTATGTCATGTGTCTGTGATACATTAAAAAATGTATGTACTAGGTGAAAAAGTAACGTTTTAATCAGCTTACTTGCAGTGTCTGGTAGTTCTACTATTACTGCTATTAATACTAATACTAATAACTATTATTGTCATGTTTCTTATGTTTCTACCACAAATAATAGGTATAGTGTTCACTTATTGTTCAAGTAAATCAAGCTACCCTACTGAATCAATATACACAAAGACTCTTCTTAGTGTAGTAGTAGCTATTGTTTAAACAATAGACATCATTCACTCAGTCAGTCTGTCAGACAGTAAGAGACACTGTCTCTCATAGGCTGTCCCAGTGGGCAGTCCAGCAAAAAAGATCATGTCTGCTCGATATGTTTGCTTTAAGCCCATATTCTGAGGCCTTGCCAATGGGCTTAGTCCTGGTATTTGTAATGTGTTGTCATGAGTCACAGGTACATCTGGGATTCAGTTCTGTGTTTTAGTGTAGGAGCGTCCTTCGCTTACAGACCTATTATATTGTTCCCCTGAGGATAATTCAGACAAACTATTTAAACCTGGCGACCACAGAACATGATTAGATTAGATTAGAAACACATGAAGCTTATCATCACAGTTTGGGCAATTACACTGCCATCATTTGGGAACCAGATTAACACTGTTTAGCTCAGCTGTCCCTTTAAGATTTTGTAGGTCATTAACTGTCATGGTGTGTTTTCCACTAGACGGTGCCGCCCTCTGGAGTTCTGTCCCTCCAGCCTCCCCTGCCTTGCAGAAAATAGTGTCGCCTCACTAGCGCGACTCAACGCCCTTCACCATCGCCCATCATCTCACCCAGCCTCTGCTCCGCCGGCCCCCCTCATAGGCACTGCATGACGGGTCCTGGACCAGACAAGGTGCTCCCTGGAGGCCAGCTTCACTCGGTCCCACCAGCTTTGTGGAGTTGCACACAGAGAAGGGGTGGCAGGTCCATCCAGAAGAGCTGTGCTTAAAAGTGGCACCCAGACAGGAACGCAAGAACAAGGGGAGGACAAGGGGGAGCTATGAGTGCAAACAGCATGTGACAGACATGACGTCCAAGGATGAAGGATTGTGTCCCGATAGCCATCGCGGTTCGTTGGGATCCAGGCTATTTTTTTAATGATGAGGAAAACACGGCTGTGTTACCAGGCCAGCTTTAATTGCAGCTCTAACAGCCTGGCTCGCACAGACATGCTACAGTTTGATTCTGGATCCAGAGAAGAGGCGCTGTCCAAGAAGACCAGACTGGACGCTTCACGTCTGGTCTTTCTGCCCACTGGATCCTCGCTCATTCTGTTCTACCCACCATCTGAGAGGGAGCCAGCTCCCTTCCTTTGGTTTCTCATGGAGAGGTTGTTTATTTTTTTTGCTATCATTTTGAGTTACTTCTGTCATGGCTCCTGGAGCGCTTGGAGCAACCAGTGAAGAAAGGTGACAATTCAAATATCTATGTGTAGCATGAAAGGGGGATTCCAAGGCGGCCAAGAATCCGCGATGAACTCAAGTATTACACTCAAGTATTGTGTTTCATTATTTGTCCATGTGAATCCACCATAGACCTTCTGATGTGCACTGATATGAAGGTAAAGCTAAAAGGAGGCAAAGAGAACCGTCGTGGAGCTTTTCTGATGGAGCAAATGGTATAGAAAGCTGTCGAGGTGGAACGGTAATTCTTTGCTTTCGTTTTTTTAATTATTTTTATTTTTTAATTTTTTATTAACACTTCAGAGAGGGGAGAATCGAGGGATAAAACGTCATATAAAACATATCAGTCAGCACCCCAATCATAAAGACTTGTAGCTATTACCATCTATAATAGTATCTCTGATGCTATGGAACGTGTGGTACTACATTATATTGCTATCAAATGCAGTTCGTTTATGAAGGCGGAATTTTTGTAACTCAGTATTACCTTGACTGTGGATGGTACCGAACCAAACCTTCTTACCAGTCTCCTTGCAGGATTCCTCAGTGTGTCATTTTAGCCTCATTCTCCCTGTACTGTGCTTCATGAACCACACCACTGTGGGGCTGGGGCCCCGTCCCAATCCTTACGAGCAGCCCTCCCTCGTTTCCTTTCCCTCAAGGGAGCTAACTTGAGGGGATCTTCGTAAGTGGAAGCCATGCGGTTGAGATAACATCCAGACAGTGGGAAAGCGAAGGATTACTTTGTTCAAACTGTGCTACTTGAGACTACAGGAGTTAGTGAAGAGTCTTAAGTCGAGGGGACGAGAAGGGGTTTGCCTCTGGGTATTGGGGCTATAGCTGAGGGTGGATGGAGTGGGACCCAGTTGTATGGGGCAGAGTGCCTTACTGGCAGGAATGGGTACGGTTTAAAATGTGTTGGCCATCGAAACAACTGGGAAAATTTAAGTGGATCCTGTCGGGTTGTGACCAAGCTTAGAGTATTTATTTTATTTTATTTTTCTTTATTTTCAATATTTTGTTAAAACATGCAGCTATAGAACTCATTTTTCGACACTTTTCTCCGAGCCTGCAGTGTGTCTGCTCATGGATATTGAGTTCAAACATTGTTAAAAAGATACATCGCTACAGGCACGGAATCAGAGCAATTTGTAATGTCAGTGTTCCGATAGACTGGTGGCTGTTTTACTATGGAGCCACTATAGGAGCTATATGAAACAGACAAGACTGCAGTGACCTGACCTACTCTATCCAGACCTTCTCACAGTGAAATCACACTTCCTGTGCAGACTCTTCTTATTTTCTTGAAACATCGATTATATTGTTAAAGAAAGAGGATACATTTTAAATTTTAAAAACCTATTAGCCTGGGTGCCTTAAAAGTAACGGAGGGCAATATGGCAAACATGTCACATTATTTCTCACAAAACATGACATAAATCTCAATATTTAATCTGACATCTGAGCTGAAACTGACAAACTCAGAACCAGCAGTACCTCCTAACTTGATAGAAACTTGAGAGTAAAAAAA
Organism: Brachyalestes nurse; assembly: GCA_037974405.1. Taxonomy (NCBI): domain Eukaryota; kingdom Metazoa; phylum Chordata; class Actinopteri; order Characiformes; family Alestidae; genus Brachyalestes; species Brachyalestes nurse. The sequence continues at coordinate 9,792,389 of JBBPCY010000032.1, read as the reverse complement.
ATGAAAAAGAAAACTGTAATGAATGGCACTTCTGTTCACAAGTGTATCTTTCAGCCAATATCTTGAAATAAAATAGATAAACTGGACAAATACTATGATTTTTATTCAATATTTAACACAAAATTTAGTTGAATAAGACTAATGATGTTCTCTCTGTTCTGACATACATGCAGTTAGTTAGTAATGAGAAAAGCATATAATGCTGATCAGAAATGTTGCCATGTTGCCCAGGCCTACTTGGAAATGAGATTTTACTGAGCTTCAAATAATAAGAATGTAACCCATCGATTGTTCCGCTACCTTATTATTAGAAGCTCAACATTTTAAGGCAGCCAGGTTACTTTTCTGAAGTTGAACCAGCTTTACAGTGCAAGAGGATCATATCTGTTGTACAAGATCTGTGTCAAAAGCCTAGGCTGGTAGCGTTTGCCCGACACGCCACATCAGTTATCCAGCGAAGTGTCTTCTTTTACAGCAAATTAGAGTCGCCAAACCAGCAGATACTAGAGTCCAGCTTCCTGAAAGCATCACAGCATTAAGATACATTGCAATTCAAAAGGTTATCTTAATTAGAGAGTGCTTGATACCTACTCTACCGTTTCAAGATGATCTTCGGCACAGAACTAATTAATAAAGATGTGGGGGGAAGGACAGGAGTGTCAAAAAAAAAAAAAAGCAGTAGCTGCCCCGGCCTTTTCTGTTGATGCTGGTTGTCTCCAAGCTATTTATAGACCCCTGGCTCGACCTGCAGCTATGTCTTCGACACCCAGACTTTGAACTATGAACCAGCGTTGCTGAGTCTGATATCAGTTACCGTCTTCTGTCTCACTGATGCTCCAGGCCTAGCAGGGAGGAGACAGTATTTTGTTTGTGGCAGAGTGATGGTGACAGGGGCTTTTCTCAGTTGTGGAGGAAGACCTTGTGCCATGAACCGATTCTGGAAGACATTTCTCTCTGTTTTGCCTTCACGCACAGTGCGATCAGCTTAAAGTACGACAGGCCTCTGCTGCTTTTCTCCCAGCCTGACAACTGTGCCAACCCGATTCAGTCCCGAAGTGCGGAGAATGTAACTAACAAAAGATCCGAAGAATGCAAATCACATCAAATCACATATCAGTTTGAATGCGCCAGATTATTGGAAGGGGCGGGAGAATAAAACGGGATAATCCGCCACAATGACAAACGTTTCCTGTTCATGAGGCCCTGCTTGTTTTGTATCTAGCACATGCATTTTTACCGGTTACTGATCGACGCGAGTGGGTGCAGCGTGCTAGATTTAATTGCTGTTTACATGAGGAGATGTAGGAAGAGAAAGAAAAAAGCATCTATTGCACAGCTCTAGCTTTTACTGTTGAAGCTGTATCCTGCCTGTTGTGGGGGAATAAAAATGGAAAACAACAACAAAAAAAGACAAAAAAACAAAAAACATTTTATATTACTAAAGAAAATATTGAATCTGTGAAAGATGGCACATTCAAGGGGCCCATTTCAGATCGATATTACTGTGTAGTGTTAGATGTGTATTTACCTTGTACAGCTGTACTCCTATAAATATGGTTTAATGTATTATTGATAGTTTCAAAGACTTAAGTGATCAAATATTTTTATGAAATGCAACAGTGCGGATATATTAAATTTTGCTAAACTCTTGTTTACCTGTATGATATTCTGAAATACTGTCAAATAAACTCTTGACATGGTGTAAAGTATTCCATTTTATAGTACTCATTATACTCATGTCCATTTATCTGAGTGTGAGGGCCTGTTTGAGGTACTGGAAGGCATCGAAATAAAAGAAATGCTCAGAATTGAGTTGTATTTTTCAGCTCTTTTGAAGTGATTATCTTTAGCGCACTGCCACAAATGAAGTCTTGACAAGCCAGAAAATACTCAAACAAATGATACATCTTGTTTTTATTTAGAACAATGTAACTATGTAAAATAAATTACCTAGTTTTTAGATTTCCACACAATATTGGCAAGTGATTTTGCTTGATTCTAGTATCTCTTGTTTCGTTTTTATTGATTTTTTTACAGTATGTTTTTGCTGTGTGAGCACCGTTATCACATTTTTAGATCTTCTGCTTGGATTTAAGCTTCAGGAAAGTGAATTCCTTCATTCTGGTCCCTTATTAAATGTTTGGAAATCATGACAATGCATTCATGGCTTTAATGTCAGGGGACATGATTGCATCTCAGTGATCAAAACTACAGTTTCCTTCTAAAATCTAGGGTTTTACTCTAGTAGGAACATTGCTGTGAGGATCTGATTGCATTCAGCCAAGAGACCAATAGTGAGGTCAGTTACTGATATTGGATGACTAGTTCTGGATTACAAATACCACTTCAGCGACTCTCAAAGATACTGGATGGAGCTTCAGAACTCCAGAGAGCACGGCTGGGGGGATCAGGCCCCTCTTGGTAACGGGCATGGCGACCTTTGGATGGCTCCATTCAACTGGTCAGTGGTTTTCTACACCGATTATAAAGCTGTGTGAACACAAATGAACGAGTGGGTGGCTGATTTCTCTAATTAGGAGCATCTGGATACTTTTGGACGTTCAGGGTCAGTTTCCCAGACAGTGATTAAGCCTTGTCTTTTCAATGGAAAATCTCTGTTAACAGTGTTATGTAATCCAAGACTAGGCTTAATCCCTGTCTGGGAAACCCACCCACAGTCTAGTGACTTTAGCACCTTAACCCTAGCGCTATTCCTTTCAGGGTAATCGCTACAGAATATCGCTTTATGCAGTTTTTTCTTAGAAAAAAAAAATAATAATGCAAAGTGTCAGTTTGTCATATGTGAACCCACCACAGCACACAGTGCGAACGGGCAGTTTGGGAACACAGTGCCCCCCACAGAGCAGTGTGTGGGAAGTTGTGCCGTTGGCAGTTCTGAGATTCAAACCCTCTACTTTCGGATTGCTGGGACAGATCCCTAAGCACCAGGTAACCAGCTGCCCAAATAATAATTATAATAATAATTATTATCACCTTCATCATCCTACAGGTGAACTATGGTAGAAAATCTGACCCTGAAAGTGAATCTGTGCAGAAGAGACCATCCCCCTCCCGGCTGGTGCTCCACACCGCACGTGGCGCTCGTGGCACCGTTGTCTGTTCAGTCGAGTGAGAGAAGCACTGATCGGAACTACAAAATGTCAAATAGGTGTTTATTGTCATTTCAGCCACATACACAGCACACCGTGAAATGAAACCACGTTCCTCCAGGACAGGTGCGTTTTCAGCCACAAAACTCGAGCAGAGTGGCGTGTGCAGCGCTGCATAAGCCCGAGATCAGTGTGTGACGCTCATGTAGTTTATGAAGCTTCACCAGAAGAATGTCTGAGAAGCGCAGGCTCCCCTCCTGGATGGCTGCGTGTGATCCAGACAGGGGCAGAGAGGAACCTCTCAGGAGCACGAAGAGATCTGAACCAGCCTCCAAGAAAAGTGCAAGGAAAAAGTGCCCAGAGAGGTAAATTAGGCTGTGCGAGCAAGCTTCATGATTAACCTGCTGATTTCTGCTTTTGTTTTTTTAATATCTGCTGTGCTTTTGAAACCAAACCAAATGTTTTTTTTTAAAACCTCCTGATGAGGGGTCACCTATCCTCTGCATCCTACTCTCTCACACAAAATCTCTGCATGTCCTCCCTCACCACAACCATAAACCAAAAGCTCCATCCTCAGTATCCTTCTTCCAACACACTCGGAGTCTTTCCTCACATTCTCCTCCCAACACACTCAGTCTCTCCTCAACATCCTCCTCCCAACACACTCAGAGTCTCCTCAGCATCCTCCTCCCAACACACTCAGTCTCTCCTCAGCATCCTCCTCCCAACACACTGAGCCTCTCTTTCACTCCTGCTGGTACCTGCCTGTCACAGATCACTCCTGTGATTCTTCTCCACCCACTCCACTCTGCCCACACTATCTTCTTCACCTCTCTTTCACACTTCCTGTTACTCTTTTCAAACAAACATTTAATCTGTAGAGCTCTTTCTATTCTCATCATCACATCTCTTCTAAACCCAGCTTCCACTATTCGTTTTCAGAACTTCATACTGTGGCTGGTCAACTTTATTCCTCTGTTACTGCAGCTCTGCACAACACCCTCATTCTTGAAAACTGTCTACTTGTCTACTTTCTCCATCTCCCTGACTCTCCCAATTCTTCTTTTTTGCCAGCCTCTTCCTCTAGGCACTGTCCTGTACTTCCTCATTCCACCACCAGGTTTAAAATAGTGGCGGTAAACCTTTTTAGTTGGGGACTATTTTACTGTATTTTACTGTATTTTAATTTAATTGTACTGTATTTTAATTGTCATTTTTGTAAAGCACATTGAATGAGCTTCTGTGTATGATAATGTGCTATATAAATGAACTTGAACTTGAACTTGAACTACAACATGTAACTTTCCACTAAAATGTGATTATATTTGAGGCAAAACATGCATGAAACAATGTCTTCGTATCAACTGTGAGCAATTCTGAGTCAGATCAAACCCTCTGAATGACTGTACTGATCAGGCAGAACATCTGACTCATTGGTTCTTGAGGGGAATTCCTGCAGGTTCCAGATCACAGATATTACATGCAGTCGCATGAGTGCACAGAGAAGACAACATCGTCTGAGACATTCACACACCTGATGGATGTGAGGGACTGGACTGTACATGTTAATACATATAAGTATTTGCAAAAACTGTATTGAAATGTACTTCATTCATAATGACATGTCAAACAAATAACCATTTTTTTGTTTAGTTTTTATTTAGTTAACACTGTATAAAGCATGAATACTGGTAAAATCTATTTTTGTTAGTGTGAAAAGAAAGAGTGTTGCCACGTCTCAGACTGTCCAGTGTAAAATTGACTATTTGAAATAGTTAAAATAGTTGGTGGCCGGTGTTGCACTGTGGGCGACCCTGGTGTAGTGTGGGCCTCCCTGAAGCTCCACTGGGGCAAGAACACGGTCCGGCATCAATAAGAGCCCGTGGGCTCCTAACCTTACACTTGCCTACATCTGTAGCATTGTTAAATTGTAGTTTGCTCTAGAAAAGAGCATCTGCCCAACGCAGAGTGTTTGAAACAGAATCAGTTTAACGCTGGTGACTTTGATGTGGTCTTATTTTAAATTATTATAAAATATATTTATTAAATATATATAATTACAAATATACATATTACAACAGATATTCACATAACACTGGCAATTCACATTGAAGGCAGGGTAATTTACAGTGCAGTGTGGTTTTTCCCCTGTAGTTTATGAAGCTGAATGGAGAGGCTGTCCCTGCTTGAGAGGAGGACGGCACCGTCTGCTTCCACGTCTTCTGTCACAGTGATGAACACAAACACACACAGGAACGCAAAAGAACAAAATGTTACTAGAATAATTCAGTGTTTTAACTTAAACAAGTAAGTAATCTGGTCGTCTTAAATTTTGGACTTCACTGAACTCCAAATAATGTGTTTATATGATAATATAATTTAGTTTTAAATCAGTGAAACCATTCCAGTCCAGTGTCTGTTAAATTCCTACACAAGCACCTCATTCTGCTTTATGAGGGACTGATTAGT
>JBBPCY010000032.1:9763112-9786710 GCA_037974405.1 Brachyalestes nurse | reverse complement strand
TGGGCACAAATTCCCACAGAAACTCCAAAATCTTGTGGAAAGCCTTCCAAGAAGAATGGAAGCTGTTATAGCTGCAAAGGGGGACCATCTCCATATTAAAGTCTATGTATTTGAATGCAATGTCATTAAAGTTCTGTTGGTGTAATGGCCAGGCGTCCCAATACTTTTATCCATATGGTGTAAATAAGCATTGTGTTTTAAAATCACATCGGAGGTTCCGCAGTGTAAATATGCTGTGCCCTTTTCCCTACTTAATGTGGACTGACCAGAGAGGCCTAATATTAAAGCCATTTTTTTAATGTAGCATAGGAAGATGTAGCAGGAACATACTGATTACAAGTGATAAATTGTATTTAGTCTGGTCAGGTCTGATGTCCCTTGTGCAATACAGGAAACCACTCCATGGCTGTGTTTCAGATACATACCACACACTACTTGACTGGAACCAAGAATATTATGCATTTAACAATGATTTTTCCACTACACCAAAGATGCCCAGATGAAGCACTAATCTGGCCAAATTGTCTAGTAATTCACTAAAGCTATGTTCGTGAGGGAGCCGTCCCTGCAATCAGAAGATCGTGGGTTAGAATCCCAGGACTGCCAGTGGTACCACTGAGTTACCCTTGGCCCCCAACCCCACTGCTCCCTAGGCACTGTGTTCCTGGCTGCCCACTGCCTCACTTGTTGAATGGATTAAATGCAGAGAGCCATTTTGTTCTGTGCTGTGTTCATGTATGACAAATGTACACTTTACATTTACACTGCATCCCATAAATAAAGGAGCAAAAGCATCTGGAAGGCTTGGAAAACGAGGCAGGTTTTGGGGTCGCTTCTCTCCGCTCCATGCTGGTTGATGCTGGTTGAGTTTAGTCGTACATGATGATCATTGTGGAATACCGGGTATTACAGCATACTGACACAAGCTATCATAGTGACTGATAGTGGTGTGTTGTTTGTGAACGATTAATTTCGAATCTATGAATCTGGAGTAACGAGTCGCTTCATAGTACGTCATCCATTTGTCCCTGGGTCACACGTGCAGTACTCATTTCGTTTATCAGAACTGGAACAGCGAATCAAAATTACAGGTCTTAAATGAGAAGGTAACTATTATAGGATTAATCAAATGTTTTTTAATTGATGAAGTAATCAGTCAGTAATAATATTCATAACTGAAAAGGCTATGGTCCAAAAGATCTTAACTAAAGTGAACTTTCCCTACAGGTTCTTATATTCTTGTTTTCCAAACAGGGGATGCCATACAGTCAGTTTTAAATTATCTGTTTAAATTTTTATTATGGCTACTGCACCACACTAATACCAATAAATAAAATGAACAAATGCTTTGAAAATAGATTTGTCCCAAAAGAGATTCAAAGATCCGAGTCAGAAAAAAGATTTGAACTTCCCGTTACTAGAACGTAGCTGTTTAGAATAGCCTCTTTATATAGAAGTGGTGCCCCCTATTGTAGCCAATCAGAAAACAAAAAAAAAACAGATACTGTCAAAGAGACCCTGAGGGTCATAACACTATATGGTGCACTTTTTCCTTTTAATTGATTGTTGTCTGTGAGGGATTCTGAACTCTGCTATTGTTAATCTTAGCGGTGCTCTCTTGCGTCTCTTCTTGACAGAGTGATGCTGCTTGTCCAGTGGCGGCCACAGAAGTGAGTGTTATCCCTGAGACAGATACGGAAGACGAGCCAGACTCAGGTGCCCAGGAGAGGACTTGTGTATCGGACTCAGACGTGGACATTGCTGAGCAGGAGACGGTGCCATACATCACTTGTGCAGCGAAGGAAAGATTAAGCAGAAGGTCAGACAGTGCTGGTGACCACCAGCCCACTCATTCACATGCTTCAGAGAAGGAACGTGAACTTGAGAATACTGGTCAGAGGACAAAGTCTGATGCTGAAGCTCTGCAGCTTGTTCGAGAGATATTTTTCAGCTGATGTATGAAAATATTTTGATCAGTTTAGTAGTACTAAATTGTTTAGCGCCAGCCTGGATGATAGGAGGGCAGTATGAAATTTGTCTGAATTATGGATGAACTTACAAAGCTAATAACAGATATTAAGAACTGATCAATTTGAATTTAAGATTCTACCGTTAATAGTGCAGTAGTTTTTAGGTGGTATGATTCAGTCATAAATTATTGTTAATTATTGTCACTTTCTGCATTTTAAATAAACTCTGAAAACAACCATTCTTCTAAAAACGGTTGCACTTGTGGAAGAGTTATCATTTTTGTGGTATTGGTTTCTGTTTAGGTAGATTTATTTCAGCCTGTATGTATGTATACAGTTAAACAACGGGGTCCTCAGTGGTTTTGGGAATTCAAATACTGGCAATAGAAAGCAAAACCCCTTTTGTTTAAATAACCTATTGAATTAGATACACACTAGGGCTGTAACGATATACGATACAGAACCGAAATCGAACCCGTGTCGCGGTGCGAGAATGCAGGATCACAACACACCCCTTTCAACTCCCCCTCCGTTAGGATCGCTTGGACCGGTATACGGGTCCCACCCAGAAACATGTTTTTGCAGTAATAAGAGGATTTTCACATCAATTTCTTTTCTTTAACCAATAGCTGAGGGTCTTAGGGTTTCAAAGAACCCTCCCACAAGTTTAAAAACATACAATCACGGACGGACTTCTTTGTTTGCTGAACATGGAAGTTACGACACTGGGTTTTAAAGTGTCTATAAGCTGCTGGGTTGTGATGAAACTGCTTTGTAGTTTCTGTGTAACTGTTTTATTGTGTTTTGAGTGAGTTTTGTGGCTCCGGGCAGCTGGGCGTTTTTTTATTTGCTTGAACGGAGCGGTGAACTGAGAGAGGTGTGTCGACTCCAACTCGACTCCTCGTGCAGTTCATCGAAGTCTTTTCTACAGTATGAATGGAAAGGAAGCGGCATTTAAGCGTTTATTGATTTATAATTTTGTGGTAAAGATGAGGTGTCTCCAAACAAAATGGCGTCTCAGAATATTTCCTCCCCCCCCCCACCCAAAGAATCACGATATGAACCGAATCGTGGGTTTGGTGTGTCATTACAGCCCTACTACACACACATCCATAATTTGTTTAATAAATCTGTTTAATATTAAGCGGGAAAAGTTGGGTGATGGAAATGATCTCTTAAATTACTTTGCTTTCTTCGTGCGCTCAAATTTTATTCCAGTTTTGCAAAAATCAACTAAATGAAGTTTTAAAAAGAAAACCTTTCAAGCAGAAAACCAATCACAAATGTGTTCCAGATGCTGTATACATTTGACACTGTGTACGTTTGCATTACTGTTACATCAGTTCTTATAATGATGTAATTAAGGTATCATCCACCTTCTGCAGTCTACAAATATTTTCTGTCAGCTAACTGTAAACACACAAGTGATTCGCTTTGACACAGGTTGTTTTTCTGCATCTCATCTGCAGATTTAACAGCTGTCATCTCACCGAGATGATTTAGGTGAAAAATAAACATCACAGACATGATCAAGAGGACAGGGTTCAGCTGACAAAACCTTCTCCTCCTCAACTAGCTAAAGAAAGAAATCTGACATGTGACTCCAATGCAAGTAATACTGCCATGACTCATTATGTCTTATGGGTTTGTCCTGATTAAGAACACCTGATTTTTAAAAAAATTAAGCCCGTATGAAATTCCTCATATTTCTGTAAGGTCATGATCATGTAGGTCATAGGTACTAGATATATTTTAAGAAGAATGTGGCTGTAAGTAAAAGTAAACTATGCCGTGGCGATGCCTATTTTGAGACATGTCCTCAGGTTACATTTGAGATGAAAGAGCTGCCTTTCACAAACACAATAACTATAACTGCATGTAATAAATAAATGAAAGATGCCGCTTGTCTCCGCTACAATGCTGAGTGTGGAAATGGAGTGTAAACAAACTAATGAATTATGATTAAGCCTGTTTCTCATGAACGCATCATCCTAAGCCAGGCAGAAATGATAAATTGTGCTGTTGGTGATGAACAATCAATACTTGTTTGTTTACAGTCTTAGTTACAGTCATGTGCTTGGTGGAGACGGCCCTTCACAATAGACCAATTGCCAATGAAGTGGATAATACAGCTGGGTTTGTTGGTGTGCTTGAATCTTGGATAGAAGAGTCCAGGGACGCTAGTGCTCGTTGTTCTCAGAGAGTAGATGTGTTTGGCTGTTCACATGGTCATCAAGAAGACTGATCTGCAACAGAACAGAACAGAAATGTCTGACTATATATTCATGAATAGCCCTCATTTTATGAATCAGAAAACTTTATTGATCCTGGAGAAAACCGCTTTTGCTTCGACTGCACACACACAGACACAATGACAAGGATATAAAATGAATTCAAAATCAATGTTGCTTATTGCTAATGATAGTAACACATAAATGACGACTCCTACATTTTTTGGCCCTGCTCACACAATATACACTATATGGACAAATGTTTTGGACGCTTGACCATTACACCAACTGCAACTTTAATTAACACTGCATTCAATATGGAGACTAATGTGGAGTTGGTCCCCCTTTCCAGCTATAACAGCTACCACTCTTTTTGGAAGGCTTTCCACAAGATTCTGGAGTTTCTGTGGGAATTTGTGCCCATTCATTTAGTAGAGCATTTATGAGGTCAGACACTGATGTTGATCTTGGCCTGGCTTGAAATCTCCGTTTTAGTTCACCCCAAAGGTGTTGGATGGAATTGAAGTCAGGGCTCTGTGCGGCCAGTCAAGTTCTTTCATACTGAAGTCATCTAAGCATGTCTTTATGGAGCACAGTGATGCTGAAGTAGAAAAAGTTCTTTCCTAAACTGTGTCCACAAAGGTGGAAGCATGCCGTTGTCCAAATTGTCTTGGTATGCTGGAGCATTAAGATTTTCCTTCACTGGAAGTAAGTGGCCATGAGGTCTGTCCCAATACTTTTCTCCACATGGTGTACTTTACTACAAAATCCTAAAGTACACCCTGACCTCTCTGGACTTTTCCCTCTTCTCCTAAGTGTTCGAGAGGTACCAAAGAGACAATTGTATAGTGACACTGGGGTGAAAAATAACTCACTTATAAATAACTTACCCCCTTGGGCTTATAGACTCCTAGTTTGAAGCGACAGCAGACAACATCCACACAGAAGCCAACCAGGCCATGCAGCATACCTAAGGGACCAGAGAGCACTTTAACTCAATCTAGGTCATTTTTCTTCTTGATCAGGCACACTGTAAGAGGTAAGATTCCAAAATCAAACTGGTATACTGGAATAGTACCTGTAGTGGAGAAGATGCCGCCAATGATGCCGCACAGGCGAACCAGGAACTGCCAGAATGGCATGTGTTGCTCCGTCACCCGTACCCTTAGTGAGCTGACATCGTACTTCATAAAGATGCCCGAGACGCCATGACTGCCTGCTGCATGGTTGATCACCCGCTCCTGTGGGCACGGTGCCAAAGTGCAATCCATTAGCTTAACTGAGCTGACCGAGGTTTCATTAATCAATCTAATTCAAACACGATTACAAAATAAAAATCAATGATTAAAGTGTACATTCTCAGCCTCAGCAATTAAAAGCTGGCAGTCTGCATGACGATAATGTACATTTTAAATTGTCCTGCTGGTCTCTCACAGTAAGAAACAGAGCATGATGGACAATCCCATTTGTATGCCTTTTTGCCACATAGTGCTTTGGTGTTTGAAGTCTTTTGAAAGGCATACTTATTTATCATTTGAAATTGTCCTGCTCGCCTCTCACAGTAAGAAATTGTCCTGGTGGACAATCCCAATTGTATGCTTTTTGCCTCATAATGTGGCAAAGTCTTTTGAAAGGCATTCCTTGTTTATCTTTGCTGGACCGCACCGCCGACCAGCCTATGAGAGTTGCTGTCTTTTTACTGAATGACTGACCAACTGATGATTAGCAGAAATGCACATCGTCACTCTGAAGAAGCAGCAGGTGGTGCAATACACTATTAAAATCAGCTTTATTTATACTCTTATTTAAACACTATCAATACACGGCTAAATAATAAAGAAAGAAAGCAGAAACACATTAACTGAAACACATCAAAATTGGAGAAATTGGAGAAATAATGTTCAGACTAAAAATAAAATGGATTATTTGGTTGTTAAAAAAATTACTACATTGCTTCACCATTGAAGCAATTGACAGTAATAGTCCCATTTTCACAAAATAATTTATTTAGAGCATAAAGCTGGAACTCCTTACATACCAGGAGACAGTGTGTATAATTATTTTAGTGGGTGTAGTTATTTTACTGTCCCAGTTACTTCCTGAAGAGACTTGAATTTTCTGCATTATTTACATTGTAGTTCTTTTTTTTGTCTCTGGTTTCTAAACACACACCACTTTCACAGTCAAGCCATTAACCTACCCGTTCTGTAACTGAATACTGATGCGTATCAGCAGACACCTTGTAGGTTTCCAGTTTGGTGGGAACAATGGTAATGAAGTACTGAAACATCTGATTATCTAGTAACAGGAAAATCACAAGTCATTTAAAGAGATAATCAACAAATAGCTTGTTTACTCATTCACTGTATGCTTACATCTACTTCAATTCTCTTTGCTTAAACAACAAAAGTGTATAATGACTGTATGAGTGAATGTAATACAATAGGTCAAAATCATTTCTATTCAACGTTATGTCAGTATTTGTACTGTAAAACCTGTTTTTCAGGTCATGCCTTAGTACTGCACTTACGGTCTGTGCACACTTTTTCTGTTCCATCCAGTGGGTTCAGTATGCCTGGGATTTCTTCGCCGAAAGACAGGTGATCTATCCGATGGGAGAAGTTGTATGCTGTGGAATGATAAAAGAAACACAATTAAATCTGATATCTATTTAGGATTTGCCACTGTTAGCACTCTAACATGATTAAATCTAAACCTTAAAAAGAAAGAGAAATAATGCAGCATGACAGGTTTGGCAGACAGGGCCTTTTCTTGTCTACTGAAAGCTCTAAAACCACAGGGACAATGTTTTGCATACAGATTTTGCATTGGAAACAAATGATGTTGGAATTTGACAAGTCGGTTTCACCTTTATATTCTCAACCATGCTCCCCTTTTCCCCTCAATGCAAGAGCCAGATCACTCATATGCTAATGCTTTCTGTGACAAACAGTAACGTAATGTGACGGCATACAGAAGTTAACTTACTTTCATGGCTGACCAGGGCAGCGAGGTGAGCATGGCCTCTTGGGTGCGGAATGGCCCTGAAATAAAGGACAGACACAGTACACATTGACTGTTAAGATGCAGATCAAAACTGCTGTCTGGAACTTCCAGCCACCGAGTCTGCTCAACGCCATTATATTTACTCATGCACACATAAATGAAGTGCAGCATGTGACACCCTAATGTATAACAAGACAGCCACCTCTTATTTCTGCACACAATCAGTCTGATATAAACAGCATTAATTAAAGCGACAGGAAAATGCCACATGCAAAGCTCAACACATATTAGCAAATCTGAACCACCGAAGGGAGGATTTAATGGGAAATGCCAAAGGGACAAAGGATGCGTACTTGCCGACTGTGATGTGGAAATTGCCGGCTACTTTATTAACATAGACGTATCCGTGTATCCTACATGCGTTGAGCGGCTGCGTGGGATCATCTTCTCTGAGGAGAGAAAAGTACAAAAATACGTATCTTTATACTACACAAGACGAAACAATACTTCAGCATCTGTGAACATGTACAGGCACATAAATGTCTAGTCCCCAGCTAATCAAGTACATTACAGTAAACAACCCCACTTTATACCTTAAATACCTCTCATATTACAGTCTGGACTTCCAACAGCACCGGCATTTCACCTGCTGTTTACTGTTTACTGCCACTACAGGCATTTTTATGTCCTGTTACTGTTACTTTGATAAGCTATAATTTACGCTTACTCAGTGTGGTTCTATGCTGCGAACTGTCTCCTGTACAATAATAATATACCTATGGTGCAATATTATTCATTCTGGAAGGTTTACATCCTTTCCCCACTTTACTGTTATACTGCTATATTGTCTATTTATTGTATTGTCCCGGATTTACATCCCATTCACACTACTGTTACACTGCTGTACTGTCTATTTGTTATATAGTTTCAGTGTAACCTTCTAACAGCAATACAAATACTCATACTTGTACATTTACTGGTTAGAAACTGAATAGTCTATACACAAGAGCAACCTCAAACATTCCCCCAGGAGACAAGTTTGAGTTGATGTTGTTCGAATGTTTGGTCTGTAAGGCAATAGTTAAGTTGTGACTACACATGAGTAAACCCAGAGACTGGGATAATAATAAATGCACTTATTTCAGAATATCACTTATTTCCAGTGACCAGAATGGCATATGGATGATAGCTCGACCAAACATGCTTTGAAAGCCCTCAAAAATGTCTTGTAATCCTTCACATAGTCTGTAAACAGTTGGTTTCCATTAACAGCTCAAACATTTAAATGACTCAAAATTCAATGAACAATTTAGTGCTAGTGTTAAAATTATTTAACTACATTAATTGCACTTTGTTCAATGCTGCTATAACTATACTGTTACATTACAGTTGCATTGATGTACTGTATTGTTTGTCATAACTTGTACTCTGTCGCACCGTGGTCCATGGAGAAATGTTGCTTTATCATACTATGTTTGTGTTCACAGCTGCTGATGACAAAATAACCTTGAACCTATTAGCTAGTGTCCAAATCAGAATATACAAAACATAGGAATGTCTAATTTTATTCCCCGAAAACAAACTCACATCTGTAACATTACACCTCTTCTGCCAGCCAATCCTCAAACTACTCCATTTGTTTCTGTTTTAATTCTGGTTCTGGGTCTCATCCCAACCCAACACTCCTTGATTCATACAACACAAAGTTTTAATTTCAGAAGTAGCAAGCTACACTCAAACTTTTTCTTATGTTTATATGCACTTTCACAGTATTCAATTCTCTTTAGAGAGTGTAACAAAAAGCCCCAGTCTTAAGACAACTGATATCAGTTCCACAAGTACCGTATTGGCCTGAATATAAGACCCAATTTTTGTTCTAAAAATACTTCTTAAAAAAGGGGGTCGTCTTATATTCGCGGACTACATAAAATAGAGGAAGCTTTTCCCCCAAAAATGAACCTGGAAAAGGGTCGTCTTATATTCAAGCCAATACGGTAATTGTATGTGTTTCTTAATGTAGGATAAATTGAACAAATATGTCAAAGCAGTACAGGCATGTTTTTTAAACAAGGTATTAATCACCTTAGTGAGGAACAGTGTGGGGGGAATGCGTCTGCCTACTTTGCTGTCAGGCTATTCTACATGTATTAAGCACACTGTAATAACGCTGTCAATTTGTATATATATGTTTCAGTTTTTCAGGAATTCGGGTCTTACTGAGCTGTCCATTCGTTGAGCAATATTTTATATTTTCAGAAACTGAATGGAATAATCGGTTTCCCAGTCCTGTGCCATGCTTAAACTGTTACATAAACAGCGTTGAGGACTGACCTTGGCGGTAGTGCAGTGGGGCCTCCTCTCATAACGCTCTTGAAGATGACGTCCTGGAGGGAATGCTCCTCTCGCAGCCTGTTCTGAACCAGCAGAAGTGTTCTGGGGGAAAACCAAAGGAGAAATGAATGAGTCAGAGGTAGCTGTTGGTAGAATGCATGAAAAAAAAAACCAAAAGCTTCTTTGCTTTCAAGTGTAATAATGAATTGCTTTAGGCTGGGCATGCACACAATCTTCATTATGCAATGCCTTTTGCAAAACCAGGCCTAAATCAATAGCAGTACAGAGACAATAAATATCCACTACACAAATAAATGAATAGAAATCTGTACAGCAAGAGAGTGTAATTACCTGTGCCATAGCCTCTGTTGAGGGGACAAGTCAAATACAACCTGTCAAACAGCAATACACCATTTAATGAACCATGACATAAGGCAAGTACACAGTATCTACATTAGCATAATACAAAGATGGTTTCAACAGCAATGACTTCTCACCGGTTCATACTGAAGGCCATCTGAGGCTACCATTGTCTCAGCCAGGTCCAACACATCCGCACCTACAACTGGAGAAAGAAAGATGAACTTGAAAAAACAGCTAAGGCACTGAATGATAATGTTTATCATAAAATGTAATTAATATATGTAAATGGCGATTTAAACTCAAAAGACTGAGGACAAATTAAGCCTAGTCTTAAATTTCACTTAGAAATCCAGCCCTAAAAGATCAGAAATGAACTTCTGTGGGTAGAAATACTTACACTGGCACCTCATGGCGACTGTAATATCTATATTGATTCTTAATTTACTGCAAGAAACAGAAAAAAAAACCATCAAGCTTCTTCACTTCCCCTTAATAAATGTTTTCTAAACATACTATGTTATACAGTGTTTCCCACAGGCCTAAAACTAAAATCCAGCCCAGGTCCCGCAGGCTTAATTTGATAATGTATTGGGTCTTTTTTTTTATTTTAATAGACAAAAGAATTATGTATTATTTACAATGTATTACCTTGAGCTTTGTAATGTGTGGGTAACACCGCATTATTTGTGTTAGTAAAAGCCTTACCTGGAAAAATCCTTATCTACTTCATACTCATACTTCATCCATGTATCCCGATACACAAAAAACTCAAAGAAGGCCAGGAGTGCCATAGCCACGAAGGCCAACAAAGACACTGTTAGAGGAAAAAAAACAATATGAATGCAAAATGACTGTGCCAAAACCTTTAAAACTCGACAGACTGAATGAATAAGAAGAACCAGAAAGCTTATGAATCTTCTGTTAACTTTGTGAGTGCTCACCAGTTCCTCCACTAGCAGTTGCTTCAACATAACTCTCGGGTACTTTCGGGAAGGCATCCAGCTCCTTCACAAAATTGAGAGCTTTCTTCCGAGACAGTCTCCGCATCTTCAAAGTGATTCACCACCTCCACTTCCCTCATGAACCTGCAATGAACAGTTGTCAATAAGTTATAAGCCAAAGCGATAAATATATGCAATTACTGAACACATACTTAAGGTCTGATGTCTTAGAAGTCATTATTATTATACTTTTTTTCCTGCTAAAATGTAGTTCCTGCAGTGGAGGATGATCGAACCAAAGAGAGATGTTTGGGCTCCTTTTACTAGAGGTCATTCTATGTGCATCCGGAATGAGAGTGGAGCAGTGCACACATTTACACATTCCTACTGATGGATCACAATCCTTCTCCACTAAACATTCCAGAACAACAAGTCAAGTCTACTTATACAGCCCATTACTATACACAAGAGTCCTTCAATATGCTTTACTAATGTCGATCTTGCACTCGCAGTCTTGCGTTGTTTTCTTGTGATGCACCATGGTCCTGGAGGTCTGTAAATTATTTTTACTGTGTACTGTGTATATGGTTGAAATGACTAAAATACCTACGCGACCTGACTTAAATCAGGAAATGAAATTGAAAAAATGAAAGGATACAAAAAAAGAATGCACAGAGAATCACTAAAACAAGATTAAAGTGTGATAGAAATGCAGCTATGGAGTAGAATTGTGCTATTTTTAGCAGCTTTTTAAAGTTGGGTACAGACTAATAAAACAAGTAGATTCAAATGTCATCAAGGTGAATTTAGGAACAATTTACAGCTATACTCTGGAGTCAAACTGCTGAGAGACAGTGTTTCTAAACCAGTGAAATATAAACTAGATTAAGATTAAGTTGAAATAAAGTAAAGTGGTCCCTTGTGAACACATCACACCACAGCACAAAGTGTGAAATTCTTTCTCTGTATTTAACCCATTCACCAAGTGAAGCAGGGGGGGAGCCTAGAAGTCCTGGGATTAAAACCCACAACCTTATGATCGCAGGTTTAGGATTATATTTATTTATTTAAGTATTCTTTATAGAACATATTTTGCTTCCAATAAAACAAAACCCAAAATGTTTTTCTAACTCAGCAGCATTCAAAATATGTGGCCTACAGTGAACAGCCTGTCAGAAAATAATGTTTGAGAAGTTAGAGAAGTTCTACTGCTGCACTATCCGTCTTACTTGGAATAAACACTAAGTTACTTAACGTTACATGTGAGTTAAATTAGCAACACTAATCAGGACCTAACATTTATCAGTCTCCAGCAGTACTTCAAGAGGTATCTCCAACCTCCCTTGCAGTATCATAACGACAGCAGAAATGTTATATCACTAATATTCGTTTTTTTTTGCTCTAGGACGTTAAAAATGATAAAGATGCTAAACTAGCTAGCGCTAACACCTGCAACAACACTAAAGCAAAACCGTCGGTTTTTGGATGTCTAGTAGCTTACCTTTAAAGTGTGGCTGTTAATTTACGGACGAATTCATTTATTTTAATTCAAAATTCAATCCCCTTTTAATTAAAGGTGGGAATCTTCAAAATGAACGTTTTATCGGATCAAAACGCTGGTTCATTTTGGGCTGTGACGATTCCTTACTGATGCATTATGGGAGTTGTAGTACTTCTGCGATTGCCTCTGGTATGAGTCTATACCGCCACCCTCCGAGCGGTGAAAATTCTTAAATCATACACTATATGGACTATAGTATAAGTATATGGACTATAGTATAAGTATATGGACTATAGCATATAGTATATGGACTATAAGTATTGGGCACAACTGTTTTTCAGTGTTTGTGCTGGCTGGGCCCCTTATTTCCAGTGAAGGAAAACGTTAAAGCTACAGCAGACCAAGACATTTTGGACAAAACCATGCTTCCAAATTTGTGGACACAAAGTGCCTGACCTCATGAATGCTCTTCAGAATGATTAGGGCACACATTCCCACAGAAACACTCTAAAATCTTGTGGAAAACCTCCTGAAAAGAGTGGAAGCTTTCCTGTCTGAAAAGAGGGGACTAACCGCATATTAAAGTGTATGTATTGGAATGCAATGTCATTAAAGTCCATGTTAGTGTAATAGTCAAGTATACGAACACTTTGTCCCTATAGTTTACAACTTTTCATAACTTGAACTTTTACTTGAAATACCCTACTGAGTGCCTTATAACATTTTTGCAGAACCATTATTCTCACAAGAATACTGTTATTTATCTTGTAAAATATTGTTGTGCCCATTTATTCCAACATCCAAATACATCCAAATACACTCACTGCATTGAAATCAGTCTTAAGAATTTAATAACATGGTTAGGAAGCATAAACAACAGATTTTATCACTATGTGTGATTTCTGTTTCATTATAAAGGCATTTTTGTCCCCTACAGAAATGCCCTGTGATTCTGCAGGAGTTGTATGTTAATCCTATAGGGTTCCAGCAGTAGTCCTGCAGGAGTTCTACAGAGATTATGATGGTTGATCCCTCAGGAAAACAATCATGTGGGGTCCTGATAAACTGCCAGGATTCTAGTAAGATGTACTTCTCCAAAAGCCACACAGAATCTCAGTTATCACTGTATTTTCATTCTAAGATCTGTAACAGTATTGTAACAGTATTGATAATTTTGGGAAACCATACAATGAAAGGGCATTGAACTGGGCCTTTGCATGAACATTATTACATTAAATAATTCATCAATGAATATGACTTACCATATTTACCATTTTAAACTAAGCATCCAATGGAATGTGTTGAAAGATGTTATAATACACACAGCGTCGCCCATACACTTTCAGTCAAAGGTGCAACAATTCTTATGTACAGAACCAAAAGCATGGCCTAAAGCTTAAATGAATGTACCTGAAGCAATATACGGCAGGGTATGCTACTTTAATGTTAGGTAAACATAAATAAACTCTCATTCTGGTAAAACACATAAGAGAAACACATAAAACTGATCAAATAAAAAGTAACATAGACTTCAAATACTACTTTAAATAACTGCTTAAAAGCACATTTGGCAAACAATGTCACCTTTTCAGCTATTTATTTAGCTAACACTTTGAGGTACTGAAGTATCTCAAATGTGAGGTAATGTCCGCAGAAAGACTAGATCTCTGCTGAATCAGGCCCCTCATCCAGCAGGACTGCCCTCTCAGGGCTGTTGGACGTGGGCGTGTCGGGATTCTCCTGGGAGAGCTCCTCAGAGCAGCGGCTAATGGTCGGCGATATCACATCAGGGCTTGTGTCACAAGACTCAGTGCTCTGTTCTGTTGTGGTGGCAGTGGTGGCCACACTGGGAGGAATGGGGTCAAACTCATCGTCATCATCCTCCAGACTGGGAGACTCATGAACGTCTGTTGAGAATGATGTCATACATGAACTGTAGGAAAAAATGCTCTGGACAAATGTGTGTTATATGACACAGGCAGAAAATGGTTACAGGTCATTTTGTATTGATGCATGAATATACAAGAGACATTCCAAAAGTTTCAGCACTTTTTAAACTTTCATAAAGGGTGACAACTTTCATACTGTGAAGGCTGGAAGAGTAGTAATTGGGCATGTCTGAGTGTCATGTGACTAGTTCTGTCACATGACACTCTGGCACACCAAATTACTACTCTTCCAGCCTTCATCGTTTCCAGCAAAAATATAAAAGTGCGGAAACTTTTTGGAACGTCCCTCGTGATTTGACTAAGATGGTCAAGGCGAAACTCACTGCTGAAAGCCTCAGGATACTGCTTAGCAATCTTGCCTTTCAACGTCCTAGACAAAGATACAACAAGCTATATTAAATTGTTCAGATAATGGAACATTGTTGTAAGGATCTGATTGCATTCTAACCACAACAGCATTATTAAGATTAGGTACTGATGTTGGACAGCTAGTTCTGGATTACAAACATCACTTCAATTCATCTAGAGGTACTGGAAGATGCCCCATCACTCCAGAAAATGCAGTTCCATTGCTACATAGCCCCCACAGATTAATACTCCACTACTGGGCAAAATAACTGCTGTACCATTGCAGCCATTCTATTGGCAATGCATTACTAAGTATAATAGTAACTGTGTGTGCACAGCTGAAGGCCAGTGTTAGCAGTAGGTGCACCTTAAATTAGCTGAATTCAACAATTTAAGTAAGAGGTGGGTCTGCAAACTTTTGGCCATATAGTGTATAAAGACTGTACAACTGTAAAACCGTACCGAATTCGCCGAAAAATGCTGTCCAAGTCCTTCTTCATCTCGATTAAAGTGCGAGTATGGAGCAGAAAGCGATCGTTCATCTGTTGCAGTCGCACATTGGACAAGCCGTTGAAGTTGATGAGCATCTCGTTGGTCTTCTCAAAGCGGTCCAGCCTTGACAGTGAGACACACACAATTATACTCATACATGCTGTTTTCTGCTTGGAATTACGAGTTAATTTTGCAAATTATTTGCTTATTAGGCAGCAAATAACTTACATGTGTCTCTGGGCTTGAATAATGGCGTTTACATCCTCTGAGTTGACCATGCTCAGCATTCTGTTACAGAAAATCCCAGACGCTGTCTGATCCATATTTCTGCTTTAAAAGAAAGAAGAGGGGCTGGGTTAGGGGAATAATTATTTAAATATTAACGATTTATATCTGTTAATAGATACAACTAGCAAACATATTCTCAAAAATGGTCCAGAGTATTCAGTTACAGTATGTATGGTCTTCTGCAGTACCCAGGTCCAGGAACCCGTGTTGCGGTGTGAGAAGGATGAATCGCGACACATCCCTTCCAACTCCCAGAGTTATCCTTCCCGTCTTTCACCGCTAGGGGGCCGGCCCGTGGGCTGCACACCTCCTAATAAAACCTTTTTTACACCGTGATTGGTGTATTTTCACGTCAATTTCAGGCAATAACCAATAGTCGAGGTTGTTAGGATTCAAATGATTCCTCCCCCCTTGACCTTATAAATGAGCTGAGACTGCTCTCAGGTCAGCCAAGTGCTGCAGTGCCTCATGTGCGTTTGAGTCTCTGGGTCGATTTTTTAGGCTCAAACAAAGGAAAAAAACATACAGAAGACCAAATTCAGGATATTTCAGGATATTCAAGGACATTTGATGGGGATAATTGTCCAGCAAATAAGAATTTCATGGGGAAATTATATAATTATATATATATATATATATGTGTGTGTGTGTGTGTGTGTGTGTGTGTGTGTGTGTATATAACTAAACAAAACATAATTGTATAAGTTACTATATTTAATGTTATTAATATGTACTATATATACTAAGTAAAGTTTTTTTTAAAAAATCAAATGACATTATACAGTAAGTCATGCTTTATGTACATCAAAGTCCAGTGCTACTTGTAGTTTCCATCAGAAACTGCTGCTGAAGGAATTTCACAGATCCAAATCACGGCTGGAGAAACCGAACCCATGTTCTCCTCACCAGCTCACACAATATCAACTTTTTTCACAAACAAAACAAATCCTGATGCTTTTTACTGCATTTTTGTGTATTTGTATTAACTAGCAGAAATGCACATTACCACACACTGAGAAAAGGGCTTTAAACAATTTGCATAAGTGCCTCTTGTACAGGACTTTTTGTCAATGACAAAATAGTAAACAAAGTCAGAGGATTCTAATGTGAAATCATGCATTGTACACTGGAACCAGCACCACAAATGCAACCATTTTCCTTTCAATTCCAAAGGACCTACACGTGTTTTCTAAACTTTTAAAAGTAATGATAGTAAAACACTGTTAAACCTGATGGTTAAAAAATAACTTTTTGTACTGCACCCCATTGCACCTAACACTTTCCTATCCATCAAGAGTGCATCTTTATTTCATGGTTTTATATTCGTAATTAATTAATTCTATAACCTTGTGTGACTGGCATTAAACTTGGTTTCCATTACCAAGCACTGCGAGTAATTCTGACTCAGTTAATATACACTATATGGACAAAAGTATTGATACGCGTGAACATTACACCAACAGGGACTTTAATGACATTGCATATGGAGTTGGTCTCCCTTTGCAGCCGTAACAGCTTCCACTCTACTCGAAAGTGCCTCCACGCCGATCTCATCCAACTCACAGTCATGATGGAATAGAAAAGGTTCTTCCCCAAACCGTGTCCGCAAAGTTGAAAGCATGGCGTTGTCTTGGTCTCCTGAAGCATTAAGATTGGCGTTCACAAGAAGGGCCCTAGCTCACCCAAACGCTGAAAACTAGGTTTGTCCCAATACTTTTGTCCATATTGTGTAAGGTGTGGATGAATAATGAAGATGCACATGGACCGTCGGATAAAAACTAAAGAGACTCTCTTTACCTGTTTTGCTTCCTTGAGCAGGAACTGTAGGTGTAATTCCGTAAATGCAGATGAAGAAATGTGAGTAATCTTTTAAACTGATTTTTGAGTGGTTTTAATGCAGGGAGCAGGCAGACATCTTTGTTGTTGTGTTGTCATGTGATGGAAATGTCACAACCGGATACACGGCACATACATTAAACCCCCACAATTATACGACTTTTTATGCATCTCCTTTCTTTTATGAACGCTTTTATTTATAAATATCATAATATGACCCCCAAAATCCACTCGTAGGTGTGTAAAACTACAATAAATCTTTTTTTCGTGCCTCTGGTCCTCCTGGTCTGCAGGGGCAGCAGAGGCTCCACACGGAGTTACAAGTTCAGCCAGTCGAGAAGTCGTGTTTCTCAAATTTAGCAGAAACCTCTAGAATAAAATCACATTTACCTCTGTTTATAGGACCTTCTGCTCACATAAGGTACGTTTATAAGCTTACCAACTTATTAAAAACATCAGAACAATAGAAACGCGTATAGAGATGTCGTTAGCTTAGCTGGCTAACCGTTACTACCTAGCAAGCTTCGTTCTTTTATATTAAAAAAGATGGATTTCATTAAAACAGTATCATACAGTTTTATTTGCATGAGTGGATTTTTAAGGCTTATATGGGGGCATTTCTGGTTACTTTTTGCCTGTTAATGTTATTTGTGGCTGAAATAACGTGCTCTAGCTGATGCGTTTAGCATGCTAATAAGTTAGCAGTGCAGGCCTTTGAGTCCAACATGGTGTTGATAAGATTAAATAAAATAAGATATAATAACATTCTCTTAGTCCCACAGGTGAGTAATTTGCAGTGTTGCAGAACCATAGTGGATAATGCAAAAAAAAAAGAGCAGCATAAACAATAAGTAAAAGCTATACAACGCAACAGTATAAACCTGTATAACTTAACGTCACTATGTATTGTGTGTTTATGTATAAGCTACACATGTGAACTTAGGTTTCTCAGTAGACCAAAGCAAATGTGTGATTGTAGTAGGCCCATCATTTCCCATTAAATCTCTTTAATAGTGATTAATAGTGATTATAGTTAATAGGTTAACTATAGTAAGCGTGCACAATATTGGGAGCACTTGTTTTTGAGTTGAGGTTCATTTTCCAGACTTTAGAATATGACTGGTCACACTTTGAAGTTGCTAAACTTTTGGTTTTGTCCATGTTGTTCAGATTTCATCTGACATAATGGCAGCAGACTGGTTGGGAAGCCTGGTTTCAATTAACTGCGGGGCAACTTTAGGAGTGTACCAGGGAGAGGTCTCCTCAGTTGATCAGACCAGCCAAACCATCTCTCTCAGACAACCTTTCCACAATGGAGTCAAGTGTCCAGTGCCTGAGGTCACTTTCAGGTAGATCTTTATATTCACTTTCAAACCACTCTTTTTCATTTTTAATTTGTAAGTGTGAGGGCCCTGGTGCAACTTTTCCTAATTTGAATGTGTTTGTGGTATTGTGATGCTGATTATCATCTTCACAGCGCTATGGACATTAAAGAGCTCAAAATCTTGGAAATCCGTAATGGCTCCAATGGAGTCACAAAGAGGAATGTTCCTGATTCAAACTCCTCCTCAGCTGGCTATGGTGGGCGCAAGGATAAGGGTGGTGGTAGTGCCCAGGTCAACAGTGTTCCTGTGACAGTACCTAGTAAAGCAGAATCCCGGCTCCAGGAGGGGGGGATGTCACCTTCACAGCACTATTCCAAGAGCTATGGAGAGCGCCATGTAGACATTGCAGGCCAGAATAAAGGCTTTCGACGAAGACACAATTCATGTGAGTGTCTAAAGGAACACAAATAACGAACACTTAATTAGCATACACTTATTGGCTTCAAGGTGGTTTATTTTTTGCTTTTGTTTAATAGAATTAATCATATATTTAATAGATGTTATACTCTCATGAGTGTAATAATTAACACATTTATGGCTGTCATTTTTTCAGGGTCTTCTAGTAGTAGGGGTGCAAATCAGGCCACCCCAAAGAAGAACGGATCAAAGAATGGCCAGATGAAGAATAAAGATGATGAATGTTTTGGAGACGGCATGGATGATGTCCTTGATGAGGACTTTGACTTTGAGGGGAACTTGGCTCTCTTTGACAAAGCAGCTGTCTTCTCGCAGATTGAGTCATCGGATCGGCGAGGAAATGGTGCCCGGTCAAGGGGCACTCCAGCAGAACAGACACCATCACGGTACCGTCATGACGAGAACATTCTAGAAGCCAAGCCTGTTGTTTACCGACAGATCACAGTGCCTCAGCCTGGGACGAAGGAATATAGCACTGGTAAATGTTTTCAAAAATTGTAATAAATGTTTATTTGTTGTCCACATTGGTCATTGTAAAATAATGCTACAGTCAGTCCATGGCCCTTTCTGTTTTCCAAGACTCGGGATTGGTGGTCCCCAGTATTTCATATGAGTTGCACAAGCGCTTGCTAAACGTGGCAGAAAGTTATGGTCTGTCTCTGGAGCGAAGGCTGGAGATGACTGGTGTGTGTGCCAGCCAGATGGCACTTACACTGCTTGGAGGACCAAACAGGTAACTGTGTATAGTAAAGTTTACATCTTTTTTTTTTTGTTTTTTTTTTTTTTTTTTTAGTAAGAACTTAAAAAAATACTTTTAACAAGAGTATTAGCACTGAACCCCTTTTCCAAAATCCATGTAGGTTTTCCTACTGTCATGAAAATCAGTCTGATACATTTTCATGTTTCTTTACTTTCTTAGGCTCACCCCTAAGAATGTGCACCAGCGACCGACAGTGGCCCTGCTTTGTGGGCCACATGTACAGGGAGCTCAGGGAATCAGCTGCGGTCGCCACTTGGCCAATCATGAAGTGGAAGTTGTTCTCTTCTTACCTAATTTTGTGAAGATGCTAGAAGCCATCACCAATGAACTAACACTATTTGGCAAGACGAGTGGAAAACAGGTTTCCATTGTCAGAGGTAAGAATGTAAGGATCTTTATACAGCATTGAAAAGTCCAAATTAAACATTTAAAACAGGGAATGGAAAGCTAAAACTGTATAGTCGATATGGCCATCTTTCTTTTTTTTTTTTTATAAATCCTTTAATTTTCTGTTGGTGACCAAATCTAGGCATCTAACTGCATCCTAGCTGAATAAAGTGGGTGGCAGAGGATTAGATTGTACATTCTAAAATGACTAGGGGCTTTTTTTAGCTTAGAGTCTAGGCTACAGTTTTGGGAACTTTAAGTTGAATTTTGGTTTCAGAATCAAAAATGTCTTTCGTAGGACTAGATGTTTATATTCCTAATTGCATGCTTGAGACCTGCCTTTTAGACTTTGTGGGATGGTCAACTTTTGGATTTTCAAAAATTGCATATGTGCATCAGTACAAAGTTATTGTTTCTTTTTGTCATTGTGAACATAATCACTGGCAGTTTAATGAACCTTGTGTCGCCAATAATGCATTGCTGTGGTTTGCGTTTTCTCAGACTTGCCAGATACCCCAGTGGACCTGGTCATAAACTGCCTCGACTCCCACGAAAACACTTTCCTGAGGGACCAGCCGTGGTACCGGGCTGCTGCTGACTGGGCCAACCAGAACCGGGCCCCTGTGCTGAGTATAGATCCTCCAGTGAATGGGCAGGAACAGGCTGTAGAGGCTAAGTGGTCCCTCTCTTTGGGGCTTCCTCTTCCACTACCTGAGAGAGCTGGCCGTGTCTACCTGTGTGACATAGGCCTTCCCCGGCAAGTGTTTCAGGAAGTGGGCATCAAATACCACTCCCCCTTTGGCTGCAAGTTTGTTATTCCACTGCACCCAGCATAAGCAGACACAACCCCTCGTCTGCGACGTCTTATGTCTGGGTACATTGAGCCAGAACCTGCCTTAAATTCCTAATTTTATTTTCCAAGCTTGTGATCAGGTCAGTTTAAGCATTGCAATGAATGAGCTCCTTTGTGGTGTTACTGAAACCAGCATCATCTTGGAAGCTATCCCATAAATCACAAATGTAGAAGTGAGGTGGAATTTAAGGCTCCATTCAGTGGGATGGAGAGCAGCCTGCCTGTGGCTGTGCTCTTCCACCTCCCAGCCTTCTGTGCATTCACCCTGGAACCAGCACTGAACCTCTGCGCCCCTCCTGCTTTTAAATTTGAGCAGTCTTTGTGTGATTCTTCATAGTTTTTCCTGTAGTTTGATCAAACATTTCATAGTTTGATCTACTAGACTCAGATCTGTTTGCACAGAGACACAATATTTCAACCTTTCACAAGCTGAGGAAATCAAACCAGACCTTGAACACTGCTTGGGACTCATTTAGTCAGTGGGATTAGCTTCATTTTCTTATTTTTATTTTCATCATCTCATGTACTGAAATTCTTCTGCAGTCAGATCCAATTTTAGCTTCATTCTGAAAAGGTTAATATTTGTAGCATATGGGGATTTCTTGTTTTCCCTCAAGCTGGTGCCAATGTGATCAAAGTCAGCACTCAAACACTGAAACAGAGCACAATACAGTGGATTTTTTCTTAATTTTTTCAGACGGAACTCAAAGCCACATTTGGGTTTCTGTTAAATGGGATCCATGGTAACTGGCTCATTGGCTTAAATCACTGACCTTATGTGATCAGAGCTTTTTTCAGTACAACAGTAGTTTTATTTGCTGGGCAAGAGTGATTGGCTAATATGAATGAGTTTCTTGGTAGCAGAATTGATTTATTCCGTCAAAGTTTATTGAAAAGCTTATTTTTCTGAGAAAAACCTCTTGTCTGTCTGTGACATATATTGAATGGCATTAAGTATCCTTATTTTGGTACTAAGGTACACAGAACCATGATGTAATGATGTGGGCTCCTCCACATGGGGAATTTCATGGGTGGGTATACTGATGTTTGTAACTTTTTTTTTTTGTTTGTTTGTACTGACTTTCTTCAAAAATATCTTTTCCTTTTGAAATTGTCAAATGGAGAAGACAATTTTGAACCTACGAGTTGTTTCAGATAGTTCCAGGTAAACACATTTTACACTGTGTCATTCTTTTTTGCCAGAAGAAGAAATAGTTCATGCTTGAACTATTTTGAGGGAATTACTTCTTGCTTTGCAACACACTAGCTATCTGTTGTGCAAATACATTGGTTTTGGAACAATTTTGGCTGCTTTCTTTATGCAGCTATGGTTGTTGTATGACTGTTTCTATTTGAAGGTTGCACTTCATGTTTGTCAGTTGGAGATCTTGGAGACTTTACAGCCTGCGATTTTCCTTGGTTGAACTCCAGATAATGCAGTTTATTGGAAAGTGTGATGGTATGACGGTGTTTGAGCTGCTCTGCTGTATGTTTCAACCTCCCCAGTAGTAGATGCTGAACTTGGGCTAGTTTTTGTGAAATTAGCAGAACTATACTGTACATGGTTATATATGGCAAAGTAGAAGGCACATTTAGTGTATTTCTACATGCTGCTTATTTAATGGAGGATATTAACATACTTGCATATCACATTTAGTCTCTCCTTTGGATTGTCGCAGGTGTGGTCCCTGTTTCTTGTCGTTTTGTGAATATAACAACATGCAGTAAAGAGCTGATGTTGCATTTATCAGTGGAATAGAAGGATTTCAAAGCATGGTGTTCACGATTACACTGTTTTCGTGGAATATTAAATGGCTAAAATGTCAGATGAGTGTAAATGAGCTGAAAAGTTGTCAATTGTATAATACACCTGGAGGCAGCTGGAAAAAGTGCCAAATGCACATCATAGTTTTGTCCGGTCACTGCACTATCTGGA
The DNA here is from genome assembly GCA_037974405.1 of Brachyalestes nurse. Taxonomy (NCBI): domain Eukaryota; kingdom Metazoa; phylum Chordata; class Actinopteri; order Characiformes; family Alestidae; genus Brachyalestes; species Brachyalestes nurse. The sequence continues at coordinate 9,763,716 of JBBPCY010000032.1, read as the reverse complement.
CATTTGATTAGGTCAAAAAGAACTACTAGCTCTGGCTGAGGTAGTATAATGATGTTTAATTATAATTCTGCTTTCTTGCTTTTGCAGAAGGGTGGTGTACAGTGTCAGGCAGAGACATTAAAACAGTTGGCCTGAATTGAAATTTGTTTTCCAGCTGATATCTAAGCCTCCTAATCATAAACAGCTGAGTCTGCAGTTTGTGCTGTTTTGAAGTATCATCACGGCTTAGTACCTGGGCTTTCACAATATTATTTGTAAAATGAGCCTTGAACCTACACAGTGATGAAAACGAATCGAAATTAAAACACTTGCTCATGTTTTATAATTGTGTATCTCAAGCCCTAAGGCTTTTTTGAAAACCGGGCTTTGATTTAACGCAATTTGCAATCGAAATGTAAGTTGTTGCTTATGTAACAAAATTCTTGTATCTGCAGCCTGTCAAGTGCTTTGGAAGCAAAACAAAGTAAAGTGTAATCTTCCTAATATTCCTAAAGAATAGCTTTAGTTAATTACTCTGTTTTATAAGTCTACTTTTTAAAACATCAACAATATTTGGAGTTTTGGAAACCTAAAATGAAGCTGGAAGTGGTACTTGTGTCAGAGG
>JBBPCY010000032.1:9704040-9733625 GCA_037974405.1 Brachyalestes nurse | reverse complement strand
GTGTGTGTGTGTGTGTGTGTGTGTGCTTATAGTGTGTGTCGTGCTTCATCTTTGTCATATTAGATCGTCTACACGTCACTATCTTTATAACACTTCACGTTACACACTTCTGTAACTTATATTAATAGCAAAAAATCACCTTATGATGTACCAAGCCTATTGAATTATGTACTTTATTGCATTCGAATCATGGTTAATTATTGCCCCCAATTTCTAGAAAGGATATAATATAAAACATTGATAATGCCTGATATTGATGGGTCTAAACTGGTGTCTCTTGATTCCAGTTCTGCCAGTCCCCAGTTTAATACTGTTGCCCTTGTTTTACTTCGTCTACAAACTAAATGTAGTTTAAAGGGTAAAGAGGTAGTGCAGTGGTCCCTGATGGGATGCGAGAAACACTTCGTCTCTAATCTTTGGATAAAAGGTTTCTCTGGTATTTTGGTGTTTTTTCCAGATGTGATGGTGGGTGATTACAGAGGCACTAAAGTAGCAGTGAAGTGCATCAAACATGATGCCACCGCACAGGCCTTCGTCGCTGAGGCCTCTGTCATGACGTAAGTGCTTTTATCTCTTTCGTGATGTGCTTATGAAACCTTCTGAAACCTGCAGCGTTTCCACGTAATGCTCTAAAATCAGCTCAAAGCTTTGATCATGTCCGTCCTGATGTGTGGGCTGCTGTGGAATTTCTGAAATATCCTTTTTGTGGTCTAGGCAAATGCGACACAACAACCTTGTACAGCTTTTAGGAGTGATCGTGGAGGAGAAGGGCAGCCTGTTTATCGTCACCGAGTACATGGCCAAGGTCAGTGACCCAGGCACCATTTAACACTAGCCGAGAGATGATATATGATATTAGTTTTGCTCTACTAGAAAAGTTTAAATCATTAGAAAAGATCTCATTATACACTTGTGTTGTACATTATACGTGTGTGTTGTACACATGCAGTTTGAGGAAAATGCTTGATGCATGCAGTTTACACAGAGCTGCTTAGGGCAGTATAAAACATTCATTGCTTGAGAGCTGCGTTACAAATTATACACACAAACATATACATACGTTTGTATGTGTGAGGATTTAAGCGTTTTTCTTTACTCTGAATGCTGTTCTGTATTAATAAAAGAGATGGCTTAAGAAGGTAATGTGTAATAATTCGGCCGGTGTGTGGGCTACATCTGATGTGACTTGGCATTATATTACCATTAGCTTCTTTCATCTGTGCAAGTAAACACAATTAAAAGTGACCATTTTCCTTCATTTAAGTACATTTCCACTGGTAATTCAACATATTACAAACTATTAAAAGTAATACTGAACATTTGCATGTTTCCCTGTCTACTGGTGGCAGTGACATTATATAAAAAGGTTTCAGATGTGGGCTAAATTGTTTACTGTCTCATAAATTCTATGCAGAACCATTCTTAAAATGACCAAGGATGCTAAAAGGTTATTTTTTTCATATCTATTTAGAAGTTGCATGAATGAATAAGGGTCACTCTGAACCATCTTTAATGAGGACTGGGTTTGTTTCTACAGGGCAGTCTGGTGGACTACCTGCGCTCTAGGGGGCGCACTGTCATTGGGGGTGACTGTCTGCTCAAATTCTCCATGTGAGTTTTTTTTACATTGTATTCATTGCAGTTGTTTATTATATTAGGGTTTTAATTACTATAACTCATTGAAGCCCAGGCTTATTATCCAGTCATTGATCCTAAGATGCTCAGGTAACTACTATTAAATATAATCAGTAACTTCTAACACTAATATAAAGTAATTTAAAATAATGTATTCACTTTGTAGCGCTTTGAAATTTGTGTCAAATGAAAAGTGTGTATCAAATAAAATTTATTATTATTATTATTAATAATAATAATATGGAAGTTATGTAGTTACAAGAGTGAGGAGCAGGATTGTAAGCCCTCACTCAGACCCTTCTAAGGTTTTAAGGGTTCTCTCTGTCTTGTTCCCTCTAAGGAATGTGTGTGAGGCCATGGAGTATCTGGAGGCCAATAACTTTGTCCACAGAGACCTGGCTGCACGAAATGTTCTAGTGTCTGAGGACAACATTGCCAAGGTCAGTGATTTTGGTTTGACCAAGGAGGCCTCGTCCACTCAGGACACAGCCAAGCTCCCTGTGAAGTGGACCGCCCCTGAAGCGCTGAGGGAAAAGGTAAGTGTTGATGTGCTCCTGGATATGTTGTGTGTTATCACTCAGACACACAGATCACCTACAGAAACACACGCTGTGACAGAAGCTCATTCCTGCTGTTCCTGTTTGTATCCGAGCAGACGTTTTCCACTAAGTCTGATGTATGGAGCTACGGCATCTTGCTGTGGGAGATCTACTCCTTTGGCCGTGTGCCGTATCCAAGAATTGTGAGTGTCATCAGTCTTTATATTTGCAGATATGTTGTTGAAAGAGATTCTTCCTGTATTCGTGTTGTTCGGGTTTGTTTACATTTACACTCTACTTTTGTATATTGAGGATATATTCATATCAGTAGTTTTGCAAAAAATTAAATTCCGATTTCTGTGTGTACACTACCATTAAAAAGGTTTTTTATATATGTATTATATGTTATAACTAACCCGTCCCTTAAAATTCTAGTAGTCCATGCAGTGCCCCTTTTGGTGTCCATTTAATGTGGGTTCTCCTCCTCCATGGCCTTCGCAAACTTTACTCATCTAAGAAAGGTCCCAAACCACACGCTACTGCACTAAATAGTATGTAAAAAATAAAAACAACAATAAAAGTACATTCAGTAATATAGTATGTAAAATAAAAGTATGTAGTTTGGGACGCAGCCTTTATGTCTCTTCCACTTTCCTTCCATGCCAGTTTCTCTTTTTGGTTTCTTTTCTGAAAGCTGGGTCTGCCACCAGTGTGCAAAGGTCTCCTGCTCTCCATAAATAATAAAACTGATGCCAATGAAACTGGTGGTGGTGGCCTAGTGGGTAGGATTCTTGCCTCTGGACCAAGAGGTAATGGGTTCGAATACTACCTTCAGCATACCACCACTGGGTTCCTGAGCAAGACCCTTAACCCCAGGTTTCTCCAGGGAGACTGTCCCCTGTAGTTAGGGAATGGAAGTCGCTTTGAATAAAAGTGTCTGTTAAATGTCGTGAATGTTATAAAAATATATTATTGATCATTCTATTGTGCAAGGTTTCACCAAATCGTTCTTATAACAAGGTCAGACACAAATTCCCATGAACTTCTGTAATGGTGGGTCATCGGACTACGGAATTATATGAAAGATCAGAACCACAAAAGCCATCTTTTGTGCATGTGTCTGCACCGGAATTGATTTTATGTTATTGAAAACACTTATAACAAACGTCTGAATGTTGATACTGTACTCATTCAGTAGATTATTTGGTTCTCTCTTCTAGTACTACATATAAGTGGCCAGCAGAGGGCGGCACTGTCCACTGATTTAAACTTTGTTCCGCTGAGTCTGCTCATATATAATATAAACAAATCCCTGACCTCTGCCTCTCTCTGCCTTCTCCCAGCCTCTAAAAGATGTGGTTCCACGAGTGGAGAAGGGCTACAAAATGGATGCCCCAGATGGCTGTCCAGCCGCCGTCTACAACATCATGAAGCAGTGCTGGACTCTGGATGTGGCTCTGCGGCCCAGTTTCAAAGCACTGAAGGACAGCCTGGAGCACATCTGGACCAATGAGCTCTACCTGTGAGAGCATACAGATGGACAGATGGACAAAAAAGACAATGACAGAGAGAGAGAGAGAGAAGAGGCTCCTCATTAGGACCATACACACATCCTCAGACCAGCAATCGGACTTCAAACAGGAGACTCTAAAGACATGCACAAAACATTTAATTATTGCCAAATTCTGTTAATGAGCACCACCTTTGAGTTCCTTTCTTTAGCTGTGCCTTTATGATTTATTTGACAGAATTGGGGAGGCTGGGCTTCTCTATAGAGTATTCGACTGTTTTTTATCATCAAACCCTTCATGCCGTCGCCCCTGAGTCCCTGTCCCTCTGTCCAGGGGGGTGTTTTCATAAAGCAAGATTTTTCAGCCGTACAAGCCAAGAAAGTAAAGGAAGACATTCCTGTTGGACCGTCCCTATTTAGGATTACATGGAAATTCTGCTATTTTTTTTTTAAAGCTGCATATTTAATTCATGGAGTGATTAAGAGGGCTTGGATCTGAAACTGCAGAGACACTTACTCAAATTTCATTACAGTAGTGGTGAAGGGAGTCAGGGGGCGTTCCTCTCTGTATTTATAAAGGTACTCTTCAGGCCAGAACCTTCTCCATCCTTGATTTAATGATGCAGAAATCTTGAAAATAGTTGTGGAATTTGCCTTTAATCCATAGAGATCGAATGCGAAGTCTGGGCTGCTTAGTCCTAAAAAGCAATAAATTACATTGATATTCGTTTTACATAATGACAGCTTCAATTCTGCACTTCTTAGTTATGAAATGATGAAAAAATGTACATTTTTTCTGCAAAATGAGAGCATGCACGACAATAACCTTTCGTCAAATTCAAATCCTTTCACAAAAGTTTAGAACCTACACTTTCGTTTCTGCCAGTAATAACTGTAAATTGCAAGACTTAAATAAAAATTGTCCAATAGGATTTATCACAAAATGTGAAGCATGAAGGTTCTCTCAGCTCAGTCTCATAAAAAAGTAAGTGACCCTCTTAAGTACGCGAAAGTATTTAACTTCCGGCTTCACAGAGAAATACAGCTTCATGAATTAGCCCCCCTGAACTGCAAATGGAACCCTGTCTGTCCCCCAGAAAACCCCCAGAAAAGCTGAACCTCGCTGTGGACATGAAGCTCAGAGACGGCAGCACCGGATGAAAAAGGCTTGTTTTTTCTTTTCCCAGCTCCAGTTCATGTCTGAATGCGGTTTGTACTCACTGACCCCAGTGGGATACTGACGCACCGATTCCTCTTTGAGCTACGGCTGATACTGGATCTGTCCACACGACAACACGCATCGTTAAAGTCCCGTCGAGTGTGTGTGACTGTGTGTATGCATGCATGTGTGTCTCTGCAGATGTTTTCGGAATGAGTCTGTCCTCGGTGCCGTCGTGCCTCCAGAGCACTGGACTCTATACCCTGCCCCGGAGCTGTTGATGTTGTTTTTTAGTTTTTATATATTGTGTACTTTTATTATTTTTTTTACATTCCTTTCACATCATTTGACTGAAAAGAAACTGGGTATGTCTGTCTGATCCTTAACCCCCAGAGAAAGACTGAGCCTGGACTTGGAGCATGTCTGTATTCACACAGGGAAAGGACGGGCCCGGCTGTTAGTAATGTCTTTCTGATCCAAAAAATACAACTTAAGACCATTTTGTGATTAGAAATGTAAGAAGGCAATGAAAGAAAATATAAAAAGTTGACATATGAACAGATAACATGAACATTGTATCACTTTCTTTGCACTTTTTTGCACATCATTGCCAAAAGGCTATCCTGGGATGTGGAGCGAACTGGATTGTTAGTTTGAATCGAATGTGGTGGTACCAGGTTCAACTCATGGGTGAAATCTAGGCTACTCTCTTGTATCTGCTCAGCTTTTTATTCTGATGGGACAAAAAAGAAAGGACTCTTTTTCTTCGAACGGTAATAAGTTATGTATCACACCCAAATGATGATACAGCCCAATAATCTATTTATTAGGGCAAATTCTGGTAAAATGGGAGAATTTGGAAGGTAATATGGGAGACGTTTAGGCCCTGAATGCCAAAGCCATTATTTGTGTCCTATTTATTAAGCAAGACAATATTTAAATGAGCAGAGGGGGTCAGATATATCTTACTGTACCTCTTTTTAGGCTTGGAAACCATTCATATTTCATATAGCCTCTGCTGTACCATCAGCCATCCCACTTGAGGGAAGTCTACCATTATTTTCTAGCCAATCGCAGCCACAAAGGGAAGGGTGTGTTCAAAATGAGGGAATTCAAGCAAAACGCTGTGTATTGCAGAACTAATCCTGACCCAAAACGCCTGTTTTCATGCAGCACAATGGGATCAGTTATACATTGCATAAGAATGAATGTGAGGGGCATTTCCAGATTTTATATTGTAACTAGTGAAAGCTATTGTAACTACATGAAATGTTTTTGACCGTAATGGAGGCAATCGCAAAAGTAATAGATCCCCAGCAAATGTCTGACCAAAAACCCAGATGTGTGGGGTTTTTTTTTTTTGGTCTGACCAAAAACCCAGATTTGGTGTCCATTTGAAACACATGGTCACAAATGTACTCTGTTTGAAACACATGGTCACAAATTTACTCTAGTAAATGAACTGAGTGTGAAAATAGCTTTTGTTTTCCCCTGGGACTATAAGGCCAATGTACATTACCAGCCAAAAGTTTTTTACCATTTATCCCTTTCTTTCATAAACTGCAGATTTTTATTCTAGCTTGAAACGGGAAAGATGTTGAGTGAATTTTTAGTGAGTGACATAGTGGTTAGGGCGGTCGTCCCGCAATCAGGAAGTCGTGGGTTTGACTGCCAAGCACCTCTAAGGTACTCTGAGGTTCCTGGCTGCCCGCTGCTTCACTTGTGGGGGTTTTCCACTGAGTGGTACCAGCTCGGTTCGGTTCAACTCTACTTGCTGTACTTGCGGTTCTACTTACTTGCTGTACCCGGTACTATTCTTGGTACCACCTTGGCCGAGGTTCCAAGCGTGCTGAACCGATATTAAATGATGACATGTACATATTGGAGGTTACTGATTGGTGGTCGCTATTGTTACGTCAGTGTTGTTGACTGAACACAGACAAACCGCCCAGTATTTACCTCAGAATACTTTACCTCAGAATACAACTTTCTCAGCCTCAGCTTTTTGACAGTGAGTGCATCGGGAAACTTATTAATTATGGCAGAACAGAAGGCTGTGCCTTGGTCAAATGAAGAGGTCAGCACATTTCTGTCATTAATCGCGGATGATTAGATTAGATTACCTCAGATTAGAGCGCCCGCTCGTGCTGCTGCTCAGAATGTTTGGTCGCTATAGCAACCAGTTGTAGTGGAAAACTGTAGATCCGAAACAGTAGAACCGAACTGAACCGAACCGAGCTGGTACCAGTCAGTGGAAAACCCCCATTGGTGAATAGGTTAAATACAGAGGAAGAATTTTGTGTTCTTCACACTGTGTGCTGTGGTGTGTTTACATATGACTGAATGCTCACTTTTACTATGTAATTGTAGAAAATCCCTATGTGCCGAAACAGTGTTTTCAAGTTCATATAAGCATCTCATCCTGAGAGATCTTTAAATTTGACCTCATCCCTGCATAGTTAATAATATTATGTAGTGTTAGGAGTCTTAGGACACTTATCGGTAATGTGGGATGTGAATGCCTGAGCAGGGAATGCTGTGTAGAGGACAGTTGTATTATAAATGGATACATGTTCTACCAGTTAGATTTGTGCTTGCATTACCTAAATTATCACACACTTCACCATGTCAGTAATATTTAATAGGCTTGCTTGTGTGGTTTCTGACCCTGTATGACAGACTGTTACCTATGAAAGTGGACGAAAGAAGATTTGATGATTAGAAACAATAATTTCTAGTAATTTGTCATACTTGACATCTGAAGCTTGCATTTTTTGTATTTTTGTCATTGTTAGGAGTGACTTGAGTGAAAATGTGTTTTTTTTTTTTTCAGGTTCATACTTTTGATGCATGCCATTTCCACAGCCTGCAAGAGTATTCGGCTTTGAACAGAGTGAAGTTAGATATGTGGTGATGTAATTCAAGAAGAAGTGAAAGGAAATGCAGTGGCCAGTCAGTGTTCTCTGTCTCAGACTGTCTCAGCCTGCCAGAGCGCATCATGAACGCGGCCTTCCGAGCGCAGCGGGCTGCGTCTCCAGGCTCGGCTCTGTATAGAATGTCACGTATGTAGTCAGAGTGGCTTTTCAGCGGGGTGGAAGAGAAGTGATGACTCTGCAGTCAGGCTGGAACATAGACTTTGCTGAATCCATGTTGTGACCGCTTGATGCTACAGCTAAAACCACACATGCTGGCTCAGAGAAATACAAGCAGCAGTGACCGCTTTTATCCCAGAAAAATTCATGTCCTTGTTTACTGTATGATGCTGTACATCCAGAATTGTGAAAATATTAGTTGAGCTGAAAGCAACCAATGATCAGATTGCTTTCGCGCCCCATCTTCTCCCAGATTTCTCTGGTGTCTTTAGAGGGTTTGCGACATCAGATAATGGCAAAATTTCCATAAGGGCATATTTCTGAATTCTCCACACCTTAATACCTCATCATTTTTTTTTTGTTTAATAAATGGCTAACTATTTTTTAGAAGAAGCGAAGAGCAAGTCAGCTGCAGGGACGTTGTGTGATTGCCATAATTTTTGGATGTTAACCAGGGGTGAATTATTTCTCAATTAAAAGTGAAAGCATGGAAAAATAAACTTAAGCCATGACGCAGTATTTGAGCAGGCAGCACTGGGGCTAAAAAACAATTGCCACAGAAATAAAAAAGAACTAAAACCAAAAAGTCATTAATACTAAAATGTAATTACAGACAGCACAGGTAGTAGGTTAGCTTATCAGCCCCCAAATCAGACGATGACTTTTGTTCTAGCAGGCAAACAATAAAACACTGCTGCCATAAATGAAAGGAAATTATACAAATACTATGAACAAATGCAAGATTCTCCTGCAGTTGAAATGTAAGGTAAAATAGCTGAGTGAAGTGAATATTTGAGCTTTACTGGTGGCACCTAAGACAGATATAGCTGCTGATGGTTGGAACATCTAGTATTTCTACAGGAAAAAATAGCACTGAGCTACAGTGCAATGATGCGAGATAGGAGAACATCACTGTCAAGCCAGGCTGAGATTGAGTATACTGATCACATTCATCATCCATACTGATGAATCCTTCAGGGTGGGATTTGGGGGTTGGGTTAGGCCTCAGGGAAAGGCCTTTGTGGGTCCATCACAGAGCTTCTGCCTCAGGCTCTCTGCATGTAGTTGTATGTCAGAAGACATGGCAGTGGATGTCACCCTGCATGCGTCACTGACAGAGCCTGCTCCGCACTCTGCATCTCATAAAGGGACAAAGGGCTTCACGGCACACAAAGATGTTTCACCTTAACCTCAAACTCCACAGAATGGCAGATCTTCCAGACTTGAATTGCTCATTCCTCTCATTTAGAATTTCATTTTCCATTTAATTACTGAATAGAAATCATTAGGATTAGTAAGACACTAAAGCCGGGGTCACCAGTGAACAGAGGGTCAGTCTGGCTGCAGGTTTTCATTCCAGTCAAGCAGGAGCTCACCTGACCCTGCTTGTTTAATCACTGAGTCTCAGTCTTCAAACAGTTCATTAGTTAAAAGAATCAGACCAATACAATATAAATATATACACAAATGCTGGGGTATAAATACAGTCGCTGTTAGTGGCTGTAATTAGTTTCCCCTCGGCTTACGCGATAGTTCAGAAAAATCAAGTTTACATTTTTCACAAATGTACAAATTTCCCATTGACTCCAAATGTAGTCGCTGTTTGGTGTTTGTTGTTTGAACTGGCGTTGGTTCAGTAATTGACATAATCAAATACTATGATATATACAGTAACAATGTTTTCTTTCATATGCATAGAAACTGTTTTATTGCTCCACCTGCATCTTTTTTATTATTTATTTATTTATTGTTATTATTTTGGTTTTATACTAGTTTTCCCCCTTCAGTTAGTCATTCTATGCACAAGACAGATGATACCACCAACTACAGAAGGGTAAAGCTCGCTTTGTGACTGAATTGCTACTAATATAACATCATCGTACAGTTCATCGTGTTTGTAGGATAACTGCCATTTTAACCGCCAGCTAACAGACACCCACACTGGCTTGCGCTGGACTGAGAGAAGAGGGAGAATTAGGGCCATCCAACCCACCCAGCAAGGGCAATTCCAGCTGTGCTTTCTTGAACCCCCAGCCATGGATGTCTTTGGAATCAAAGGGGGGTCAAACACACAACTTCCCGATGACAGGGCTACTGCGTCACTCGGGTGCCCCCTTCACCCTTATCTAACCATTCCCTTTGTCCAACCTTCATCCAATCATTCTGATCTATGGTCAGTTAAATGCCATACAATCGGAAGGATTCTATTTAATAAACTTTACATTTATAAGCTCTGGATGTTAACAAGCATTGTTTGGTACCTGAATTGTACTTTTGAAAAGGAGCTAGTTGTACACAAAGGAACTAGTTGTACACCAAACATTGTAGCATGATGCAAACTGCATGCAGAAATCACACACTTGTTTCAGATTACTTCAAGGTGTTCAGATGTGATTTATGTGGTTTCTGACTCTGAAAGATCCACTGTTTACTATAAAAATGGATAAATAGGGCATTGTTCATTACACAATAAGCAGCAAGGAGAAGAGCATCTGTGCCCTTCCAAGCGAAGCACACCCAGACAGAAAGCAGCCGTAAAGGCCCCTCACCCATGCTCTGCCTCATGTGCCCGAGGGGTCAGAGGACTCTGATTTGCTAAAATATCAAGGTTCTTCCAGCCGGAGCTGCAGATACCTTCCGCTGCGCTCGTCAGCCTCCGTTTCCGTCTCCTCTCTGACATCTGGACCCACCATCCTGCATCAGGCTCTCCCACACCCAGCCTGGGGGAGTGGAGTGCCACACACAATCTCACTCACTCCACCTCAGAACAGATATATTAGTCCTCTCACACAAAGCGCCTGGCTTTTTCTCTGCAGAGGACACGTCGAGTACAGCCGGACAGTTTGGACAAAGCAGTCATATTGTGGCAATTTTACTACACCGAGATACACACTGTAATACAACTCCAGTTTTCAGTCTAATCTCCATCTGCCCCATTTGGTTGAGCAACATGGATGATCATTATGGCACATTTCGCTGTCTTTTAAAACAGAAAAACACACTTAATACATGCCTACACTAGAAGTCAATGGGCATCATCTGTTATATTTTGATTTAACAGGTTTTCTGCTCTTTAATAATCACACCAGACTAATGGAGTATTCCTTCAAAAGCACATTAGTGTAGGGATTCCCAGTGCTAGTCCTAAGGGCAGAGTGATCTGTACATTTATTAATGTACAGATCTGATCCTCCACATGTAAAGGAAAGCATGAAAATGTGGGGAAATCAAGTTTAGCAGTAAGGGAAATGACTTCTTCACACAGGTGAGGCCAGTGTTGCAAACCTTTTTTGAAATGATAGTTTTGTGTGAGGCTCTTAAACCATTTAGAGTGCTGAATATGCAAAAACTGAGGAAATGCTTTTTCTCCACATTGTGAATTTTGTGTACCTTTCATTGAGGAGTTTGAAGCTTGTCTGATAGGTGAAGAGATGCATGTGAACGTTGCTGTAGTGATAGATAGTAATGCTGAGTGTGTTACGTGTCTGGGGGGTGTGGGGGACTTGTAACATCATGTTTGTGTCCCCTCAAGTGATGAATCTTTAATGAAAATAAATATTTCATTTAAGGGCTACACTAATTATGTTTTGATGAGTAATGCAGAAGGCTGTTAGGCTTAGTTTAGGCCAGAAGCACTTTTTCTGGGTGAACGCTCTGGAGTAAATCTGCATGTTTCAACGCTTCTTGGGAATGTAACAAGTCCGCATGACCAAGAATGAATCATAAGAGCAATAAGAAAAGATTTGTCTGCATATACCACCTTCAGTTTACAGAACACTTTGTCAGAAAATGACCAAAAAAAGAAGAAAAGAAAAATGGGAAAAGACAACGCCATTTAGTAAGGGGAAATGAAAAATAACTGAGAAATAAAAGCCAATGAAATATAACTCCAGTGAGACACTGATCCTGTATATTACAGGGTCTTTCATATATTAAGTGTATGCTGCTCTCTGTTGCGAGGGGGGCTGTATTGTTCAGATGTGACTTTGGATATGAATCTCTGTAATGTATCTCTGTATGTTATTTATATGTTCAATATGTACCTAACTCAATGTGTGTGTGTGTGTGTGTGTGTGTGTGTGTTGGGGAGGGTTCATGATGCACAGATACTAAAAGTCACCTGTTTTCCACACTGACTTGAAAAATTAGGACATGGGAAGAGAGAGGCAAACATCAATGATAATGTAGTCGGTCCAAATACCTTTGAATAAAGGAGCTGATAGAATCTGACAGAGCAATAATAATCTACTGTGAGGGAGACGAACGATCAAAACCAACATGAATAAACACTAGAATAAATAACTGATGGGACAGGATCTTCGGTGCAGAGCGGTGACTCACTGTTCCTTCACAGCAGATCCATCATGAGCAATCTCAGCCCAAAAGAGGACGCACGAAACAACCATAATTCTTGCTCATATCTTTCACATTCGTGTCTTGTCAAAGCGTTAAGTTCAGCGCGGGGCCCGGAGCTCACGAGTGGGATAGAGAACAACAGGTCAGTGCACTATTTTTACATGGCCTTTCGTGTCAGAATGACGAATGTGCATATTTAAAATGGACAAACAAGCCCAAAACCGAAGACACAGGGAAGAAAAAAGAGCATAAATTAAGAGAATTAATTCAGTAGAGCTTTCTCAGTCTTGACAAGACGCTAAATGTGCCTGATGGGCAGAATGAAGGGCCTCTCACTATCTCTGTCATTAAAAACAAGCAGAGATCTTTTCACAGCCTTCAGGCCTGCACTGGAAGAGGCAAGACTGGACAGCAGCTTTTATTGATAAGATGCTGTATAGGCAGGAATAGGCGCTGGTCTCATGAGGCACCTGAGCACAAGCATCACTGGAGGCCACCAGTGCTCGAGTGTAGATATTTGTAAAGGGGCATTTTATATTGGCAGGAGGCGGTCCGTGAATATGGCCGAGGCATCTGAGAACAGCACGTCTTGATTTATTTCATTCATTTCGTTCATTTGGTCATTTGTACATGCTCTGATGCCCTCTGAGGCCCTGACCACCTGGCCCCACTGGTCAGTAATGCATCCCTGCATTTGATGTAGAAGAAACCCTACAGTCCAGTCAAAGTTGTTATGTAATGAAATGAAGCCACACACATTAGGGATGTATCTGTGCTGCTCTCCTCAGCAGCGCTCTGAGTGGTTGCAGGAGAGAGAACTGTGCATGAGTTACTCACGCTTACTCATCAGCATGTCCTCAGAAGAACGCTTACGGGTTAGTGAACAGCAAGCACTCAGAAGGAAATCTTTCACCGCCCGTGTGATTTTGCTTCCCTGTATATATGACAGTTCCACATAGATAAATGCTGTAAAATTGCACAGGATTCAATCATTCAATGCTCTGTCATGGCAAAGCATAATCCGGCTGGTGCATCTTTACCCAAATTGTACAGTTTTGTTTCACCTGAAAAATGCACACTGGTAAAGGTAAATCAGGTGCAATACAATTATCCACAATGAGCTTCCACACTGCATAGAGGAAGCCAGAAAAAAATGGCTATAAACACTAAGATGAGTAATCATTTATTATCATTATCTATCATGTCAAAGTATGAAAGAACAGTATAATTCTCAGGGTGACCAGCTGCTCCAAGCTGGTTTGATTGCACTGCAGCTGTAGAGCCAGACAAGATATTGGGTCAATAATGTTTTTATGCAAAAAAAAAAACCAAAAGGCACATAAATACTAATTTATAATACACACCATAACCCAGTGATGTGCCATAGACAAGGTGATGGGAATATTCCCTTTCAGATACACACAGAATAACCTACTTCTGCATCAATAAATACAAAAAAAAAATCTTGTAGCATTATTTAAGTTCAGTCAACATCAGCACATAAGATAAACAGATAGATAGATTAATCAATAAACCAATACATAAGTAAATAAATGAATAAAGTACTTAAGCCCACCATCCCAGCACACTATCGGGATCACGCTATCAACATCTCATACTCTTCTAAAGGCTGCCAAGCCCTGTCGAGTCAGTGTCACTGATTTCCACGCGTGAACAGCACACCACCAGTATTCCGGCAAGCCCCGCCCCCTGTGTGTGAAGATGAATAACAAGCCAATCACATTACAGGGGGCGGAGCTTGTGTAATACGGGTGTGAAAGAAAGTAAGGCTTCATATAAAGAGAGGGACACAAACCGTCCCTGTTCAGTTTTCCCCAAGTGTCAAGACTTAAAGACACCAAAGGGAAACATGAACTCGAGCCTTTATTTATTCAGTTAGTCATCTGGACACTTAGTGTGGACCAAAACTTTAGTTTTATATAAAGATACTGCTGGGGGTAAAGCACTAAGTTTGCAGAAGAAGAAGAAGCACATGGCTTTCATGGTGAAGCACATGATAGGGGGGCAGCTGAAGGACCTCACCGGGGGTCTTGCGGAGGAGAAACCTGAAGGTGAGAAGTCTGAGGCCGGGGCCAAGGGGATGACACAGGAGGAGTTTGAACAGTACCAGCAGCAGCTGGCGGAGGAGAAGTAAGTCTTAACACTTCACCTTTTTCACTCCAGGGTTCTGTGGAGGAACCAGGCTGAAGAAACCTCGCAGAGAACCTTAAATTGTGCTGCAGTTTTTCTGAGCTGCTATGACTGCTGTTTTTCAGAACGGTTCTTTAACTTGAGTCATTATTTAACAAAAGGAATGGTTTAATCTACTCTACACACCTCTGTTTTTAATTTAGATGAACAAATTGTACTTATTGTTGGTCATTTTCGCTGCTTGTCCAGTCTGGGAGCGGCACAAGGATGAAGTGTCTGCCCAAGGGCACAGCAGCAGGCCAGTCGTATCCAGCCAGTCACTGATGGGATTTGACCTGACGACCTTCTGGTGGCCGGTCTCCTCTCTCTCCTCTCTATTGAGGTTTTGAGAGATGTTTTTAGAGGCTGTAAAATGAACCTCAAACACACCTCACCTGTACACCTGTCCAGGATCTCCAGCCCTGCTCCTGGAGTACCCACATCCTGCATGTTTTACAGTCCATGTTCATAATTAAACACACCCAGTTCAGCTCAGAAGGGTTTGCTAATTAGCTGTTCATCAGGTGTGTTAGAGCAGGTAACCAAGGAGGAAAGGATTACTCTTGGAGCCTGGCATTTATTTTCTGCTGCCCAGCAATATAAAAATAGCATCAAAACCCCTTTCTCATGTGTAATAGGAGGAGAGATCCGGTTTTTATTTACAGTCTGCTGTACCTGCGATCAATACTGTATGTCACAGTGCCCTCTAGGTCAGTGTTTGCCTTGTCCGAGCTATAAGTCTGTGGCTTCTGCCCAGAAATGCACAAACAGCCCTTTCTTTGTCTGCAGTTTTGGGGGTCATATTACACCTTTTTGTGTTGCGTTTGATATAAATTGCGCACAGCCTTTTTCCTGAATTCATAATCTCCCCCATTAAATGAAAAGCAGTAAAGAAAAGCAGGCATAGCAATTTTTTGTTAGGATTTTTGGCATTTGCTTTTATATGTCACCTCAACAGATCTTCTTTTCTATCTACAAAGCATCTCTATGCATATTTGTGCCAGGCTGATTTTTTTTGTGTTCACTCAGGATGGAGCGAGATGCCAGCTTTACTCAGAAGAAAGCAGAGAGGGCCACAATCAGGAGCCACTTTAGGGATAAATACAGGCTGCCGAAGGTCTGTAACATCACAGATCTGGTCCCATTCTAGAAAACACCATTACAAACCAAAGAGCAACAGATCGACTGAGTTGCTACAGTTTTCACACAGTCTCACTTCATTTCCCCTTCTACTCTTCCTTAACATTAAACAGGCTGATTATATACGTAAATGTCCTCTTTTCTGGTTGACTCTCTTATATCATGGACAACCAAATTATTATCTTTGTGCACTCATAGCAGCAGCAATTTTCTCCAAGAACAAAATTATTTTGATTAAAAAAGCAGTCTGTGCTAAAATCCCTTTTACCTTCAATTAAAATGTGTTGCTTTGTGACATCATAACAACTAACAATTTTAAAAGGGCTGTTTTTACAGCTTATTTCTAATAAGTGGACTGTACGGACTAGGGATGAATGTTAAATAATGAAACATACTACATCAAACTTTTTTTACTTCAGAAAAGTGAGGGACATTCTGTTTTCCAAGGGATAAGGCCCTTTAATATGGAGTGTAGCTGAACCAACAACCTTTATCACAAAAAAGCTGAGACGCCTGTCCTCACTTTTGAACCAAACTGCAGTTACTGTGTTTTTCCTCTGTGGGGCAGTATTATGATCGCCACTTTAACTTGTCTTTCCTAAAAATCAGCATCAGAAACTGCACAGACACATGCAGTCACAAACACAAGAACAATATGAGATATTAAGTCTAACTAAAATCTAATAAAAATCTGCAGAAATATAAAATAAACTATATTATTAAAAATGCTGGGGATATTAATACTAGAGATAAGCAGCCTACGGTTGCTTACTAACACAAATAGTGGTTATGAGTATGTTATTGCACATAGCAGAGATTAGAAGTATATAAATAATTGATATAAGTGATATCACATGGTAAGACTACTGCACATAATAACGTATTACATATTATGATAACGTTTTAGCACCCCATAAGAAAATTGCATGATATTGCTCATTGTAGACTATTGCACATAATAGTAAGATAGTAATGTACATAGTGACATGCAAAATGATCATGATTTAAACCTGATACGCACATGATTGTATGTTGCCCAGCATGTGTTTCTCGCCTCCTAGAGTGATCTAGATCAGACTCAGATCGAGGCTGCAGGTAAGGACGTGGAGCTTCCCACCGAGCTGGCTAAGATGATTGCTGAGGACAACGAGGAGGAAGAGCACAAGCAGTCTGTTCTGGGTCAGCTGGCCAACATTCAGAACGTAGACGTGGACCAGCTGAAGGACAAGGCCCAGGCCACCCTCGAAGACCTCAGACAGTCGGCCGAAAAGTGTGAAGTCATGTGATTTAGGTCCACAAAAAAACCTCCGGCTCAGAGAACTGATCTAGGATCTGGAATTCCTCATCGATCTGTAGGGCACAATAATAATCATAAACACACACACACACACAAACAGCACATTCCTTGCAGAAATACTTCATAGGGCAGTTTAATGGACATAGATTAAGTCTACATGGCATTTTCAGTGGTGAAAGGACATGAAGATTTAATCAAAGTAGTTTAATCAAAGATTAGTCTTAACCTGGGGCAGCTGGTGGTTAGGGAGTTGCCCCTGCAAGCAGAAGGTTGTGGGTTTGAATGCCAGGCCTGCTAGGGGTACCCTTGAGCACCCTCCCCACACACTGCTCCCTGGGTGCCTCTCGTTGGTGGCAGCCCACTGCTTCACTAGGTGAATGGGTTAAATGCAGAGAAAGAATTTCACATTGTTCACGCATGACTATAAGGGGCCACTTTAGTTTAAAACCAGCCTTTTGCGGACCTAAAATAAGGCATTTCTGATGTATGTAAAAATTTCACCACTGACACTAAATCATTCCAAGATTAGGCCTAGTATATATCCATGAAACTGGTCCTATACGTTTAGCCTCAGGGTTCGTGGTAATGACTCCTGTTCAAGAAAAATGCAAACGCAAAGATGATAGATCTACAAATAAACAGTAAATAAATGTATTAAATAAATGTATCTCTGTTGCATCATCTGAGAGTTTTTATATGTAGGAGTCATATATTGCTTAAAAAGGAAGAAAGTCATAATCGCATTAAATAACGTTCTCTTTTTAAGGCTGTTGTGTGTAACTCTGTGTTTAAAGACATTTTTTCTGTCCTCTTGTACTTTTTGGCCTGCCAGTAGCCTATGCAAATGTCTAATACAATGTTAAAGTGAGTTATAGTGCTTATACCCACTCTACTGTACAATATGTATATTAATGTATATTATTTGTATTATTTATCATGCGTTTTTGTTTTTAGAAATATCATTTTAAAGAAAGAAAAGACCACCAATAAAAGGGAACCAACGATGACGAGTGAAAGGGATGACTGGGAATCATTTCAGCGTTGCAATATTGTTGTGGCTCAAGCTTCAGTTTTGTTTACAAAGTAAAAATTGTCAGAAGTTGCTCGGAGTTTATCTTTCGATGGATACTGAAGCTCAGCCTTTCTATCGACAGTTGCCTAAAGTGGTAAGCTGTTAAAACTAAGGGAACACTTTTCAGTTAAACGTCGAACCGTTGAGGTTCGTGTTGATAAAGGTACGTGGACAAAAGTATTGGGACACACCTCTTGCTTATTGAATTCAAGCGGCCCCTTACTTTCAGTGAAGGCCAATCTTAATGCCTCAGCAAACCAAGACATTGTGGACAACGCCAACGATTCCAACTTTGTGGACACAATTCGGGGAATTCCAGCTATTCCAGCATGACCGTGCCTCAGTGCACAAAGCAAGGTCCATAAAGACATGGTTGCATTTGGTGTGGAAGAACTTGACTGGCACGCACAGAGTCCTGAACTCAACCCGATCCAACACCTTTGGGATGAACTGGAACGGAGATTGCGAGCCAGGCCTTCTTGTCCAACATCAGTGTCTGACCTCATAAACGCTCTACAGAATGAATGGGCACACACTCCTACAAAAACACTCCAAAATCTTGTGGAAAGCCTTCCAAGAAGAATGGAAGTTTTTATTATTACAAAGGGAGGGCCAGCTCATATTAAACTTGATGTATTTGAATGCAAGGTGATTAACGTTACGTCCCTATTGGTAAAACGTTCAGGCGTCCCAATACTTTTGTTCATGAAGTGCATCAAAAAGCCTTAAAGGGACACTCCCACCAAAATTGGAGAATCCTGTATCCTCCAACTGTGTTGATGTGGTTTCTAGAGAGCTTTACCAGGTTAAAAACAAGAACGGTGTTCTAAATCACACTGTTACAGAAGCAGTGCATTTTACAGGGGGTCAGCCAGACATAAATCTTCATTATAGAAACACCAGACGCTACTGTATGTAGTAAATAATGAATGGGTTTAACCACTTCACTGTTCTGAAGCAGGAAAATCTGATGATGTACTGAGGCTGGCTAATTTGTTGATAGCTTGGTTGATCAGTGTCTGGGCCAGCAGTTTGGATTGCTTGACACCGAAGGGGTTCTTAATGACGTATTTGCACAATGCCATTGGTATTGTAATAGGAAACCATGAAAACAATATAAAATTGTGAATTCTGTGAATCCCATGAGGCTGAGTGATGCCAAGCTATGCAAATGAATATTGTAGAACATGAGAAATCTCACACACACACACACACAATCACACATTAAGATGACAACTGATGATTAACAGTGTTCATATTATTATTATCCTGCATTGAATAATAATACAAATATATAACAGCAACAATAAGTATTATTATTATTAGTAGTATTATAATTATTATTATTATGTTATTACTAAAAATATAAAGAGTGGGGGGAAAAGACATTTTGAATACATTTTGTGACATGTAGGTAAAATTTTCTATGGTCAGGCTGACTTTAACTTCAATCAGCTTTAAATTTTCATCTATAGATCAAGTCACTCTCAAGTCACTGTCTATACTGTCTACACAGAAGAGCGTTTGATTATCATCTCCCCATTTCTTTAGTAAGATCATTAAAAGAGCAGTGAATAAAAATGGCATGAAAGTTCCTTCATGGAAGGAGAAAGATGGTTCTTCCTGGCAGAACAGTGAAAACCATGACTGTCTGGAGATATTCAGGAGGGCTAATGGAGTGAAAGAGCTTATGGATTGACTGTCCAGGTTAAGATTTTTTTTTGTCCACAGGAACTTCATGCACATCTCAATGGCTCTGTCAGCTTTGAAACGATGGAGAAGCTAATTGCCCGTAAATCACATCTGAACATCGAGCACAGCATGACGGCCATACGCAGCGGACAGCGCCGCACACTAGATGAGTGCGTACCTACAGCCGTACACTGCACCATGAGTACACACTGTATTCCTCCAAAGCAGTGCTTCCCTTCCCTGGTCCTGGAGCCCTACTGCTCTGCATATTATAGTGTTTTCCCTGCTCCCCACTGATCTACCTAATCAACTAATTAACAAGGCTTTTCTGGCTTGACGTGGGTGTGTTGGAGCAAGAAAACATATAAACGAGCAGAACAGGGGGGCTTCTGGGGCTGAGGTTGCACAAAAAGATGTTTATTTTTGTATAAGAAGTATGCATGTTTCAAAAAACTGATCACTAGGGGAAAATTGACTGTTTATTTAAAAGTAAGGAGTACTTCATCTTTGCTGTTACTGCACAAATGTCTTCATAGGGTTTGCAACCTACAGTATTCAGTACTGTAGGACCACTGATATCAATGTTCCTTGTCTTTTTGCAGATGTTTCCAGGTGTTCAAAGTAATCCATCAACTTATTGACTCAGAAGAGGATATCTTAATGGTAAGTGGCTGTTCACATTGACTTTCACAGTCAAACTCAATTGAAAGCGTTCACAGGAGTTTGTTCTATTCCACAGGTTGCTAAAGCTGTTATTGAGGAGTTTGCTGCAGATGGGGTGAAGTATTTGGAACTGCGCAGCACCCCGCGAGAGGAAACTAAAACAGGTAGTGTTCTTGGACAATGAACATGAAACGGTGGAAGGAAATTTCATCCATGTTCTTTTGATTTGGAATTCGCCGCCTTTTTTTGTCAAGGTCTGTCTAAGAGAAGATACATTGAATCGGTCATTGAAGCCATCCACAAGTGTAAGGAAGAAGGACTAGACATAGATGTCAGGTTAGTCAGTCATTCCAAACCAGTTGAGATACTCTAGTATCCTTCTATTGGGTGGGGGGGAATGACCTTCATTTTCTCATAATGAATTTTTTCAAGACGGTTTCTGTTGAACAGGTTTCTTGTGGCTATAGACCGCAGGAATGGTCCTGAAGTTGCTATGGAGACGGTGAAGCTAGCTGAGGACTTCATGTTGTCCAGTGATGGTGTGGTTGTAGGACTGGACCTGAGTGGTGATCCTAAAGTCAGTGAATCCTCCTGATTGCTCTATAACTGGGGTTAATAGACAGTAGTTTGTCATTGTGATCAACAAAATGCACTTTTTAGTGGAGCTTCTTAAATAGACATTGAGTGTAGAGAAGTAAAGGCCATGTTACTGTTATGTTGGTGTTTCATGAAACCAATGCGCAAATCTCTAGGCTACTGTTAGCTTTTTCAATTCTATTAACTTTTTTGCCTTGTTTCTAAACATGATTTGTGTTCATCTTGAAAGGTGGGTCATGGAAAAGACTTCATCCCTGCTCTTCAGAGGGCTAAGAACAGTGGGCTTAAGTTGGCGTTGCATTTGTCAGAGGTTTGACTATTTACATTGTGCTAGGATTTCATATATTGACTTTGGAGGAACCGGCTGTACTGCAGTATGTCCATGTTCTTTCAGGTTCCTTCTCAGAAGGAGGAGTCTGAACTGCTTCTGGATTTGCCTCCTGACAGGATTGGTCATGGGACATTTTTACACCCTGAAGTTGGGGGCTCAGACAGTCTTGTGGATAAAGTTTGCAAAGGAAACATTCCAATAGGTGAGTAATGGTGACTTCACATTTCACCAGTTTGGGTGTTTTGAAAGATGTTTTGGGCATGACATTTTATACACTTGCAATAAGTGTAATTGTGGAAACAATCACACTGTTATTCTTCTTAAGTTTGATTATTTATTGTTGTTATTACAATTATTATTAGTAGTATTACTGTTATTATCATTACTATTGTTAGTATTAGTAGTAGCGGTAGTATTTATTCCCCTTCTCCTCTGTGCCCATAATTAATTTTGGTAAAATTCCAAATGCTAAAACGTTAATTCTGGTGTATTGTGTCTTTTGATTGGACAATCCAAAGCCGAGTATTGATTGTTAAAAAATTTATTTTTATGGTCAAGTGGCCTCCGTAATGTACGGGGAGAAGTAGTAGTGGGCGAGTCGCCTTTAAATTGTGTAGTGGAGGGAGAGTCTGTGATGTCACGGCTATGTCACCCGAAAGCGACAAAATGCAGCGCAACAAATAAGTCTTACAGGCTACAGCCTGAGCAAACTCATAAACAGACTTCAGAACACTACAGCTCAGGTCAGTTATAAAACAGACTCATGTCACTGTTTCTTGTGGTTGAATTAAAAATAATCAGCCTGTGAATGTGGCTATGTGCAATTTTCCTACCCTGTTTTTAGCCATCCTCAACCAAAAATGGTAAAAGATGTTGAGCTAACCACCCTCCTCAATGGTTCACTGGTAAAACACTGCATGATAAATGAAGACAGAAGACGCAACAGTTCTATGCTGTGAGCAGAATGTTTTAACACAAACTTTTTTTGTCCATAAAACCAATGTGTGGGTGTCGCCTAACACAGGGTTTGAATCAACCACACAATCACACTTTGCATTTTCTTGCAGAAATGCAGTCTACTTGCAGATGTGCTCGTATCTTTGATCTGATGAGATGTCAATCTTTTCTTACAGAGCTGTGTTTGACCTCGAACGTAAAGGGTCAAACTGTACCTTCATACGACAAACATCACTTCCAGTATTGGTATGAGCGGAGACACCCTTGTGTGCTCTGTGTAAGCATGTTTCTACCTGTCTAACGTCAGTGCTGACCTCTAAAACAACCAACTGCAAATTCAGCTGTTTTTTTTTTCTGCTCCTCCCCTCAGACGGATGATAAGGGAGTATTCTGCACTGATCTCTCTCAGGAGTACCAACTAGCTGCTTCTACGTTTGGCCTCAGTCAGGAGGCTGTGTGGATTCTTTCCCAGCAGGCCATCCAGTGTAGCTTTGCTCCAGAGCCTCTAAAGCAGCAGCTGGAGCAGAGGTGGGCTGAGCTCAGGCCTCATGTCCTACAATGATGACCCTCCCACTCAGCCAGTGTTTTACATAGATGTCTCCTTGCCTGCCCTGCAGAACTACTTTGACATTACCTCAGTTACATGTTTAAGGGAAACAGACACCTTTTATACCGTAATTTTTATCACATTTTATTCATTGTCAACTCATGGCTCTGCCTCTTTTGATGATCCTATAAAAGACGCATGGAGAAGGAGATTACTGTCAAATGATCTTCTGCATAGGTGGTATAGACACTGTATGGACATTGTTTTTATAACATTTTCTGTTAACTTCTGGTTGGGCAGCACATCATAAAGTGGAGACTATCTCGTTCTACCTCATTCTCATAGGAATTCATCTGCGATTGCACATGTTAAAAAGACAAAAAACACCTCTTCTCAATAAATTATGCTGTTGATAGAATTATCTTTTCTTAGCGTCCTTGTTATAACGAGGCAAAAAAGATTCCTTCCAGCAGAGGGCAGTAGTACAACAAAATGATTTGGAATTCATAGTTTGCTGACATTTTGGACCACATGTTTTCTGGGCTTATCACCTTCAGTGTTCTTGGGGGAATTCAGTGCTTCTGAATCAGCCGTGAGATATCTTGTATCCCAGAGCAGACTACATAAATGTAAATGTAAATCTGGAGGAGCTTGCAGTGAGGAGTTAGCAGTGAGGAGCCTCTATGCGGGACTAATAGTGTTAGTGTACAGTTTGTTTCATAGGGTTTCCTCTTCAGTAAACATTAATTAGCCAGTGGGCTACAAATGCAAATATGCCTTGGGTGGACAAAAGATGTCTTAGGAGAGCACGAGATGACGCCTGCTCTCCTCCGCTGAAGACAAGGCCTGCTGTTTTTGAATGGCTGCATCTCAGGGCGATGAACTTCTCCAACCTCCATGGACTGATTCGCTTTTATTTCGAGCTGTCAGTCAAATACAAGAATGTAATCACTTCTAGCTGAAGTTTCACCAGAGAAGTCTATGATACAATAACTGATATTCTCTCTGGAATTGAGAAGTTGGTTTTGGCATGTGCTTTCATGTTTCAAATGTCTCTGTCTGGCATCTAAACATCTATTGATTCCTCTCAGTTTATCTTTTTTTTTTTTTTTTTGCTGGAGGCAGAATAAATCCCAATGCACAGCCCTCTCTAGTCACTGCCGCTCTGTCTGGTTGTTTAGAGACACTGTGGACCACCCATTGTTGGCTTGTCTGCCATTCTCTTTTATCACCGCAGTCTGTTCAGGGCTTGAAAGAGGTAGCTCTGGGGTCAACCTGTTAAAGGGGAGGTCCCATAATCCCATAACTGATTAGGCAAGTCATGATTATGATTTGTACCGAAGAGTGGCTCCAACAGAATCATATGGTCTGTCAGCGGTTTTTGAAATCCTGCTGATTGCTGAATGGTGCCGTGTCTCCGTGGTCTAATTGCGGTGATCTGATGAGCTGCAGATGTTGGAGATAGTTTAAATAGTCTTTCTTGATTCACATTCCCCCGTCTGAGTACTACCGTACTCTTTAACATAATACACTTTTGAAATGGATCTTAGCGTTTGCAGTTTCTTTGTGTTGTGACAGTGCTGTAGCCCCTTTTCATTGTGTTTTGCACAGAGACAACGGGGTGCTGGAGTGGGATCTTGACTTCAGAGCAAATGAGCTATGAGGCCAGTGTAGCATGCTTAAATCATCACACCCTTGTCTCAAACTTGTCAACTTGTTAAGTAATCAAAGGCTTTGTTCACAAAGCTCGGCAAATCAGAAACTGCTCAGAAATGGTAAGTGGGATTTGAGCTCTGGTCATTGACTGACCACAGAAAAAAGTGATAGATTTGCTTTATTCGGTGTCTGACACTGACAGACATTCTTTACATTTCTCAGATAGTCTGGATCAGAGGCATCAGTGTTTCCCCCGTCATTAAACTCACATGGCTTTGATGAGATACGTTAAGGTGCAATCTATTGGTTTCTTGTTTGTGGTATAAAAAAAAATAATACGATAATAAATATGGTAAAAAAAAATCAAACCCTCACTGTTTATTTGAAATGTGAATGAAAAGTTCAGAAACCAAGTCTGGCACAAATCTGATAATTGATTTACAGTTGCAAGATGACTTGGGCCTGAGGAGCAGAACTGAACTTAACAGGGTATTTGGAAAGTGAGGTGAATTTGATCTTTCAAAAAGAGAACAACCATTTAAAATATCAGCAAAGTGCAGCTGTGAGAAATCGTCTATTTACTAGTTCCTTCTATCACAGTCTCAACAGGGCATTCCCCTCCTCATCAGCTTTCTGAGTGACAACTGGAATGAACTGTGAAATCGCAGAGAAAGAAACGTCACTATATGCTGCCTAGAACATTTCTATCTAAAAGAGATTACCAAAGTTGGGCCTCTAATCCTGTCGGAAGGTCAGTTACAGTAGCAGTGGTGTGTCGTGCTCAGAAAGCCAGCCTTATTGTCCATACTTTGAAAGTGGAAAACATTTGACAGGCTTCTAATTAAACCAGACACGCGACTCCAAAACTCACAGAGCTGAGGTCAAACTTAACAATACCCAGCTGCATTCAGTTCTAATCACTCCTTTACCTCCCTCCTCTGAAAGAATGCAGTCGTTCAGGGTCTAAAGGGAGCACAGAGTGTCAGTATGGGCTGAATCAGGAAAGCATGCAGTTGTGATTAGCATAGGGCTGGAAACAGAATGGCTACCGGGGAAAAGCCTCCAGTACTTTCCTTACTGTTTCACTCTTTTAAACTACTCGTGTGTGGCTCTGATAATGCAGGAACGTTTTCTGAAGTGCAGTCAAAAAGAGTTGTCTGAGGCAGGGCCCATAATACTGTTTATTGTTCCTCCTCGCTAGACTATCTTTTGTCATCAGTCAAGGTGGCTCAGAGCAGCCTACGACGCTGCAGAATGGTTTTGTTACTTCAAAAACGTCATGATTCAGTAGAAGTAAAGCTGGTTTCCACAAATCCACAAAACTGTGGAGCTGCAGTGCAATTTATTAGTACGTCCACCATCCATCAGCATAGGAACTAAAGCTTATTAGGCTCTATTCTTGTCTTTTACGATCCCTTTGGTCTTGAATAAATAAAAATGGCAGTCAAAAATACCAACCCTTGATTGAAATTTTTTATGATGAATGGAACAAAAAGGGACCCTCATAAAATCAAAATTAGAAAATCATTACCCTACATTAAAATTAGCAGTAGACATTAGCCAAAAGAAATTAGTCACATGGCACAAACGGTAAAAGAAGAGGTCCATAATTTGACATACTTGGAGTAACATTTACATTAAAGTGTTCTACATACAGTATCCTACATTTCTGAGGTCCGGTTACAATATCAGTGTGGTTTTGAGTACATATAACAGTTCATTTTTACAGACTGTCTTTTACTGAGCCTGTAGGACTGATATGTTTGGATAACCTTTGTTCTGAATGACTGCCCTGTATTGTGTCTTAACACTCCTTATGTCTATATTAATGGGTGGGGCTGAATTGTTATAGACAGAAGAATGAATTTAAATCATGTGTTTGGAAACAACAGTGTTTACATAATACATTTTTTTAATATGAGGAATATTTGCTCTTTAATGTACATTAAAATGAAGAAAAATTGTTCTTTGTGTGGTTACCATTTCAGAAAAAAAATGTTTGTTAGTTTTGTTAATTTTTTTTAAATTAGTTTTGTCTACAACAAAAATCCCTAAATTTGCTAGATGTGTTTCCTTCTGTTTGCTAGATGTTGATGGTATCTGCCCAGGATCTTCTGCTTTGGGGTAACTTATTGATTCATGTGATGCAGCCACAATGTGCAAAAAAGGTTAATATTTTTTAAATATTTATTTGCAGACTCCACGAATATCCAGTAGCTAGTACAAATTGGGTAAAATTAAAAGGCCTCACAGCAGGACTTATTCCTGTTCAAAATGAATAGCACCATCTAGTGGTCAATTGATGTGAAATTTCTTAAGGTGCAAGGAATGCCTTTTTTATAACATTTTATAATGACCAGTGTTAAGCCTACCAAAAGCGCGCTTAATTTTATATGGCTTAATAATTTAATAATTATTAAGTCAACCTTAACACCTCTCATATACAGTCACTCAAGGAGCCAGCATGCAAAGTTTCAGCTTAATTGGTGAAGCAGTGCTTGAAAAAGTGTTGTTTGCATTTTAAAGCGACTTCTATGGACTTATTGGCACCAAATTTGGTGGACTACCTTAAAATCATGTACTGTATAAGCAGAATAAGTTTCAAGGGAGAGTCCGTGAAAGCAATCACAAGCTGTAAAAAACTAAACTCTACATCCAGAAGCATAGAATTTTTACTGGCCATACTGCTTACAAATATTTTACTATATTATTGACCTATATTATTGACCTCCAGTGATGATACTCTTTCCTGGACCAGGAAACAAACCCCAGTTTCCTACATGTGGGGCTTTATATTTGGTGCTTGGACTGATACAAATGAAGTTATATGGTTCTGAGATGTGTGTAAATGCAAATGATCTTCAGTCTACGTAGCCAAATGTATACTGTGGCATGCTCTGGGATCACTTAAAGCTGAAGTGTGAAATGGAAACAGCAGTACCATGCATAATACAGCCATTCTTTTAGTGGCTGCAATCTTGTGCCATTTCCATTGCTGCTGTCATTGCTCTTAATGTTGTTCCTAAGTCTCTGGTGGTATTGCCATAAGACAATCTAATCTGCTGGCTGCGCTGTTCCCTGATTGGAGCTTTAATGCACTGTGATTTGACTGAGATGACATGCACGTTACAAATGAAGTGGAGATGGAGGCATGTGCTTTAATCTCTAAACCCAGGTTGCTTGATGGATCAGTCATAATAATACATCTGACACAGTCTCATTTCACCCAAGACGTGCTTTCCTTCCGCATACATTACAATACGTGACAGACAGCCATTTATTGTGTTTTACCTGCTTAGTAATAGATTGCATTTGAGTTTTTACCACTTGCTTTTATAGTACTAGGAAAATGTGATAAAAAATTCATAATGAGTAGCACGATCTAGACAACCAGTGACATCAAATACACACCTGTTTTTCAGGGTTTGGGCTAGGCCCCTTGCCTCCAATGAAGGGTCATCTTAATGCTTCAGCAGACCAAGACATTTTGGACAGCGCCATGCTTCCAACTTTGTGGAAGAACCTTTTCTATTCCAGCATGACTGTGTCCCAGTACACAAAGCAGCTCCATAAAGACATGACTGGAGGAGTTCAGTGTGGAAGAACTTGACTGACCCACACAGAGCCCTGACCTCAACCCCATCCAACACCTCTGTGATGAACTTGAACGAAGATTGCGAGCCAGGGCTTCTCGTCCAACATCAGTGCCTGAACTCAATCAGTGCTTGACCTCAGAATGAATGGGCACAAATTCCCACCGAACACTTCACAATTTTGTGGAAATTCTTCCAAGAAGAGTGGAAGCTGTTATAGCTGCAAAAGAACTCCGTATTAAAGTCCATGTATTTGAATGCAATGTCATCAAAGTCCCTGTTGGTGTAATGGTCAGGTGTCCCAATACTATATAGTCACTGTAGCACACTGTACTTTACCGTAGATATTTTCAGATCTTGTTTACACTTGGAAATATTTGTGTTGCAGTGGTTTATATATGTTTTTTAAATATATTTTATTACTTAGTTAGAATGTTCTCTTTAACGTATTGCAATATGAGACTCAAAGATGCATGTAATGCCCTTATAAGGCTCTTACTATACCTTATTAAGCCAATGACTGTCCATTGCAAGGTTATGAAGGAATCAATATTGTAAATTATTTTAAGTGGATGTGTGACGTCCACGTTCAGTGGCCGCTAGAGGCCGCCATTAACTGATACATGTTGGGACTTTTAGTTTGACACATGGGTGTGTTTTCCCCGGCCGGCTGGTCAGTAAGGATTCACAGCCGGCCGGTGGTTATGTAATAAGTGACGTTTCGTTTTCAATGGTTCTGGTTTGTGTATGTGTGGTATTTTAGTTTCAGTGATTCATGTCTTTGTTGTCAGTCCACCCTCACGCTACCCTCACACTTTCCTTAGTTCTACCAGTCATTTATGTTTTTGGCCCTCGAGTCCTCCTTGTGTTTGGTTTGTAAATAAAGTAAACCCGAACCCTGCGCCTCCTTCCCACACTCGTACGCACACAATGTGACAGAATGTTTCTGCAATTTAAGGCATTTTTATTGGATGTTGCAAAGTGTCATAGTGTTGTAGCATTTCACATACAAAAATGTTGTTCAGTATGAAATGTAATTTATGGAATGTATTTTGGGTCAAAATAGCTGTTGCATTTATGCCCCAGTCTTCAAAAGCACAGAAAGAAGTTACTGAATCATGAAAAGGCCTTTGAATGATCTTTACAGTTGAAGATCCACTGAATAAATGTTTTGTATTCCCAACATTTGTAAGTAAATACAGTCAAACATGTCATTTAAAACATTTTTAAAGGCATAAGGGCTGTGTCTCAAATAGCTCCCTAGTTCAGCCAAACTCATCCCAGCTTGACCTTTTAAGGATTAAGGATTAAGGAAGAATAAATGATGTACAGCTCTGTGCAAAATGCACCTGTGTAAATTGTTTAAAGCCATTTTTCTCAGCATGTAATAAAGCAAATTTCTGCCAGCAAGTTTAACATTAGAATAAATACACACAAACAAGAAAGCAGTAAAAAGTATCAAAAAAAGTTTGTATAAATGTGGTTGATACTGTGTGAGCTGGTGAGGAGAACACAGGTTCGGTTCCAGATTCCTCCTCGGTTCCTCCAGCCGTTGTTTG
>JBBPCY010000032.1:9665708-9679199 GCA_037974405.1 Brachyalestes nurse | reverse complement strand
TGAAATATCTACTTTGCAAGTATTGCAAGTTGCCCTGTTGTCATCCTTTCTCGTAAAGTATAACCAAACTTTTGAGCATTTGTGCCGGTTAGGCACCATATTTCCTGCTGGGAAAATGACGCTACGCAACGTGGGGACGTCATTCGAGGCGACTGGAATCGGTGCGGGAATCGTTTGCAAAAATGGCAAACAATTCCAAGGAATTGAAACAGTGGGAACCGGTTTTCGATTCCCATCCCTATCTGAGCCTGTAAAAAAATATTGATGTTGTTAACACCTTCAGCCCCAAATAACAAGCAGAGTGCATTTGGTTAGAGTGTTTATTTTGGAGTGTATGGGGTGGTTTCATGAACCACACTTTACGAGGAAGTGTACTCCCTTTATTTTTGCATAAATATCAAATAAATGCAAAGGTAGTAATTTAGTTCCAGAGGGTGAAAGTCCTCCCCAGGATTTTGTTCCAGCTGCCTGGTTTACGATATTCAGGCAGTTGGAAGGAAATCCTGGGGAGGAATTTCTCTTTCACAGTTTTAAAACCATAATTTCATTTTTCAACACTATATTGCCCATTCAAGGAAGAAAATGGCCTCTGAAGTTAAAAACTGGTTGTGGCACTTTTAGTGGCTACAACTGTAACCGAACAATTTCTGGAGATCAGTCACTGCGGAAGCATTTGGGTGCGCCTTTCTTCACAGACTTGCTTTAACCCAGCCACATTGGATGGCGTGAACCGAACATAAACTTTCAGGCATGGACTTCCAGCCACAGCATCTGAGTGGGGTTCAAGCCAGGATTTAAGCGAGGTCACTCCAAAACTTCAGTTTTGTTTCTTTTGAGCCATTCAGAACTTGTCTTGCTGCATAACCCAGATGCACTCAAGCTTCAGGTCACAGACTCAAGGATTCCTGGTAAAGAACAGAATCATGCCAAGTAGCCCAGGACCTGAAGCAGCAGAGCGCTGTGATGATCCTCTTGCAGAATGCTGACTTTAGACCAGATGTAACATGACCCTCATTTCCAAAACATTGCACTTTTGAGTCATCAGTCTACAAAACCTTAATGACCCACCAAAAAGGCTTAGAGGGTCAATAACATTTTTTTGGCAAATGAGAGACAAGCCTTTACGATCCTCTTGTTTAGCATTGGTTTTAGCCTAACAGCTGTATATCCCCACAATAACACAGACACTGCAAATATAATCTGCCTTTTTTTGCTTATTTGTGGCAGTAAATATATTTTTTCTGGATGTTTTCGCACAAGGGGACCGTTCACCTCGCCACGGTGTTCCAGTACTTTTGTTCCGCTACCTTCCGAGTTGCATATCTCGGCAGGGAAAGCATTCAGACACTTCAAACTTCACAGTTCGGTAGATCTCCAGGAGACCTTTCCAACGAGCCCTCATTTGTATTTTTAGACCGAGGAGATCAGGTTTTATTCTCAGAAAACCGAGTGTCCCAATACTTTTGTTACGCAACCTTTTTTTGTACAAGTTGCACATCTAGACGGGGAATTTAAATTAAAAGACGGGTTTACCTTGAAAAGTGGCGAATACAAGTTTACCTTTACATTTTCTTTGAGGGTAATGCATTAAACTGAGTTTAAAATGAAATTAAAGTGTTCTGGGAGTATGTTTGGGAGCATATTTAGGGTTTACACTATAGACATAGGCATTTTTTTACCAAAACACAACAACACGGTTTTTCCACTATACGCGGGTGCTCTTGGAACATAACCCCTGCGAAAAGCGAAGGATTACCGTATTCACATCATATTTTGTTACTTTTTACTGGTTTGCAATGTCAATGTATGACAAAAAACCCGATTGATATTTCAAACTGATACTTGGTGTATGGACAGCCTTTCACAAAATGTAAGCCATTATGAAACGTCTTTCCTTTGACCGAACGCAAATGTGGCAGTTATGAAAGTTTGATGAAAAGGTCTAAGATGAGATTGGGCCCTTTAGGTTTTGGTCAAGTAGGTTTTATTTGTCATTTCTGCCATATACACACAGTACATAGTAAAAAACGAAATAACGTTCCTCCAGGACCACAGTGCAACACAAGAACAGAACAGAACAGAATACAGCAACAATACAGCTAGACTGGACGAGACGAGACGAGATGAGACGACGTTCAGTACAACTGACAGTAGGGTAGAGATGTACAAAGATGCAGAATAGAAGTTACAAAAAGTGCAGAACAGTAAGAAATATGATTGTGCAATTGTAGCAGCAATACAGAATAACAATAAATGTACATGATAGAGAATGTCATGTTTTATACAGAGTGTGCAGTATTCATGGCAGTTCCATTAAGGACTGATCAAATTTCTCCAAAAAATAAACCCAGATTGTTAGATCCTAAAAAAAATCCTTATATTTTTCTCTAAAAGAAGATCCATTCCACACGACTAGAGAGCTGTGATCATTACTCTCTCCCAAAGATCCACAGGGTAGCTGCTATAGGCTGGGGACAGATGTGCCACTCCCCAAAACTCAATAATTAACAGAGAGTGAATGATTTATCAGCTCACTTGGAGGAACTATGGATCACAGTCAGTTCCAGGCCCATTATAGTGAGGTTAACCGAGTGTTGGAGAGAGAGAGAGAGAGAGATCATTTAGCCTCAGCCGAAGTGCTTTCACGGCTCTTAGGATAAGCTTCCAAATTCTAAAATGATGAGCCAATCAATGTCGCTGCTTTTAGACAGCATATTGTAGGATAATGTAGTCAGCGAGTTTAGAATGGCCTGCATTATCACATATGCTTCTCTGACTGGCGTTTCTTCCTGATAGAATTGCTGTGGAGCTTCACAAAACCACTTCACAAAACCAGACCTGACCCAGAACAAAGGTGGAGCTCTGGAATGAAGGCCTGGTGCTTTCATTCCGCTCACTTTATTTTTTAATCTTTATTCTACACTGCAGTGACTGAATTCTAAAAACAATACATGATATCATCTTAGTCAATAAATTGATGAGTGGTTGTGTTAGACACCCCTGATTGATTACCACTGATGATCAATAAATGATGAGGCACTTTCTGAGGAGGCATTTTGTGTCTCCAGCCCAAAAGACAGAAGATTAAGAAGCAGCGGCTGCAGAAAATAGGTGTTATTTAGTGCACACTGACTGTCACTGAGCACCAAGACGCGCCTGTGAGACTCACAGTATCACATCAAAGCTTTGCTGCTTTCCCTGGCTCTGATGTGTGAAGCTGTAGATTACATTTTGCTCCCCAAGGTTCCAAACTCGGAGGAGAGGTGTGAAGTGTGTGAAAAGTCTGCTCCTTTCGAACCATCGACACTCGAACACGCTTCAGCAGGAAGAAGTTTTAGTGTGGAACACTGGGGTCTAATTGGAGGTCAGGTGGGCTGGCCCATGCCTCACTGAGCCTTTTGGGAGGGGAATGATAAAATGAATTCCAAAGCAGGACCTACCAGGCCTCTTTTCAGGCCATCGTAATTAAACATTTCGCACTATACCTGCTCCATGCAAATGACATGGAACAAAAGGTTATAAAGTGTTTAAATGTAACCTTAGGAAATCATGGGCTTTGCCTGTAATAAGCCATATTAATTCTACATGAGATCAGACTACACATTATTATATACGATTTAATTATTAATTTAAGTGCAGAAAAAAAAGGTGATGCACTGAATTGCTTTATTCAAATTGATTTCCCCATTAATAAGATATACTACATATACGCAGTTTTGTTTTCTGTTTATGGGCTAAATTATTGAGTGTCTTTTGGTTCATTTCTGTCTTAATGTCCAGATCGTATCTGGATATACTTTTACAATTCTGGTAACCTACTGTAAAAATTGTTACTATTATGACATTAAACAAGGGTGGAAGTGGCCTAGTGGGTAAAACACTTGCCTGTGAACCAGATGACCACAATGTTGTAGGTTCAACCCCCCACTGCTTTCTACCATTGTGTCCTTGGGCAGGACATTTAACCCTCAGTGTCTTCAGAGGGACTGTCCCTGTAACTAATTATTGTAAGTTGCTCTGGATAAGGCGTCCGCCAAATGTCACTTTACAGTCTGGCGTTTTCATCAGCCCAGAAGGTATGATTGAGTCTCTTGTATAGAAAAAGGTTTCTATGTAAGAGGGATACACCGAATATTCAGGCACCGAAAAAATGTTTTAACGCGAAACAGTGATGACGCAATCGCAGCCTGAATTCGCCAGGCTGGATTAGAGTTAGCATGTCTGCCGTGTGGCCGCATTTCGATATTACTAAGAAAGACACACGGAAAGGCGTTTGTAAAGCGCGCAATGCCGAAGTTTCTAGAGGGAGTGCACCCACAAAAACTTTGGGATTAATTTATCATATAAAATCAAAACATCCCGATCGCCATGCAGAGCAGGGGTGGACTGGCAATCTGTGCTATTCCAGAAGAGAGAGACAGAGAGAGAAAGGGAGAGAGAGAGAGAGACAGAGAATGTTGTTTTATCTTTCAACAGATTTAAAACACTTGTTCTGAATGCTCTTTGTTCAGAATATTAAAATGGAATTCACTAGTTGTTTGAATGCTAAATAAATATTTTCATAGTTTTATTCTTTTAATAATTTAATAATAATAATTCATTTCAGTTTTCAGTTTTGGTTTTCAGCCAAGTGTTTCCTCATTTTCGGTTTTCGGTTTTGGTCCAAAAAAATCATTTCGGTGTATCCCTGCTATTTACATGTGTGTTGAATGTGGATAAGATCCACCTCAGGACCACTTCTGAATATGGACAGAATAATCCAGTGGTGCATCCTAGGCATGTTTATACCTGGTCTTTCATGTGGTCAAGAGAAATGTGAACATGATCCGTTTGTTATTGTTATTGAGACTTCGTAAGCTAGTAATTTGGTTTGTTAATATTATAACCTAATATTAGTTATTTTGTTAGTAGTGCTGTAATACTAGATAATACTAGTTCAGTTTTTTATTGGTGTCTGATCTCAAAACTGATAAACAATGATGAACTGACCCAGTAAATTAGTGACTCAAGTAAAAATAAATTGGCTTAATGAGACCTTTAGGACAGATTTTAATCACGTTTTCATAATATCAGTGTGAGAACTTGATATAACACCAATTACACTGAACAATAATATTAACGTTCCACATTATTTCAACTCATTGAAAAATTAGAGCTTCATCATCACACAATTCTAAATGTAACGCCTTCTCAGTACCAAGTCAGTGTGTCTGTTTATTTTTCATTCAAATGATTATCATTTGCATTGCTTGCATTAATTTGTGTTGAATGGCAAGAAACTTCAATGCACATTTGTATTTAGAGGTGTAGATATTTTATTATGATTTGAATTTGACAAGATGTTATTTTTGTAAGTACTCTTCTGTACTTACATTTTAATTTTTTATACCTGCTTCAGTTCTTGACATTGAAACCTATAGGAAAGAGTCAGAAATACAAACCTGCACCCTTAAAGAAAATAAATCAATTTCAGTTCATATATCATTTCCCTCATATCTCATTTTTAACATAGTCTTATTCTTATTTGGACTTTGGCTTGACCAAGTGTTGTGCTCATGCAAACTGGGTCTTGTCTTGCTCTTGATTTCGACTTGTCATAGTCTTGGACTTCTCTTAGACTTTGTAAAGTTACTCATGCATTTTGCTATGTTGCTTTGTTGGGCAAACCAATCTTTTAAATCTGAAGAAAATCTCAGAGGTGTGTATACATACAGTGTGTGTGCATGTGTGTATATAAATGTGTATATGAGAAAAGAGGATTTTAAAGGATCCTGAAAGAAAGCGCAGTCCTGTGTAGAATTAAGCCCTCTGCAATGGAGGGATTTGTAAACCCACACAACAGTGGGTGGGGGTCTTTCAAACCGAACTAGTCCAAGGCCAAGGTAACAGCTGCCTGCTAATAAAGCACACGGCGTGATTTCCTCACACAAAAGCGCTCTGACTCACACCTCTCCAATCTATCCAGCCATGAAGAGTAAAGTACACCTCAAATGTTTGCCAAGGTGTTTCTCGAATAGCACTCTTAGTAGGTTTTGGGAGATTCTAACCACAGAAATAAGGCTTATTTGTATTCTAAAGGACGCAAATTGTCATTCTTTTGATGAGTAGTGAACATTATGTAGTTAAGACCAGTCCGGTTCACAAAATCTATTAAGGAGTGTACCTTTTTCTACAGGTGCCTGTTTCTCTATAAACAGTACAGAGTAGGTACGTGTCCAGAATCCTTTGAATAGTGTGATTGCAAAGGCTTTTTTGTTGGTACTGTATTTGCACATTATGTTAGGGGTCTATTTTGGAATGCCTTGTTAGAACGTACGCAGGCTTGGTTCTGTGGTTACGAGGAACTTTGATTCAGTTCCTGCTTGATTCTGCAGCAGCTGATTCAGTTCACTGAGCATGAAATGCTAGAAAAACAAAGTGATCATTTACATGATTCTGATCTGAATGCTAGATGTAAATGGACTTGCTACTGCAGTGGTATTTTCATTGAGTCTCAGGACAGAGGCAGCAATATTAAGTGGATGGATGACCTGTTTTATTAAATCCTGAAAGTGTAAACGCTCCACAAGTCAATAAGCAATGCGAGTGTAGCACATCTGGTATTTTCCAAGTGTTTCCAAGCGTAAGACAGTAGTGAGACTACCACTGTGCAGAACTGGCACAGTGCCTACAGAACTGCATTGCTTTGTAGCAGCTGTTGCAAGGTTGGACAAGTTTACTAGATGTTGGCAGCAGTCCTATTTAATGTAAGCTAATGAAACATTTAAGACACTTATATGGAGTCTCTAAACAATCACCTGTTTAAATTCTACACTTTTGTACATGTTTGAGGTACATCAAAACTAGGCACGCTCCTGTATACAACATGAATATCTATTAAAATCAGAAACATTGTATAAAATAGTTATTTTGTGCTACAGTCTCACATGAATTACCTTGTTGTCAGTGATCCAAAAACTCGTCCAGCCTAGCAACAGTTGCTATGAAAGAATGCCCATGTGGGTGGAGCATAGATAGAAACTTGGTATAATGTAAAATGGTATTTCTGTTAAGCTTAAAGGAACCATAAAAGAGAAAAAAACAATTTTCCTCACTGTTTGATGTAGGATGTAAACATAGTTAAATAAAAAAAGATGTTTATTTCAGTCCCCAGTTAATAAAGTCCATATTTGGATTTTTAGATATTTGCGTGTGATCAGGCTGGGCTTGCCCAGGCAGGAGGTACAGACGCAGACTTCCATGTTTCTATCTTTCTTTTTATTTTCAAAGAGACAAAATAAAGGGCACAATGGCCGAAAATACAAACACAAAGGAAATCTGGCAAACACAAACATTGGGGTGGGGTGAGGGATAAGTGTGAGGTAGAACAGACAATGGAATGGAACATAAAGCAGGCTTTTATACATAAACCCAAACTCAAAACACCAGATAATAATGATTGCCTCATCCCTGGCCAGCCAAGCACAGGGATGAAGCCACACCCTCAGTCAGCCTAAAAGTCCTCTTCACAACAGTGGCCTCTAGCGGCCGCTGACTGGGGATGTGACAGCGTGCAAAAACAGCTTGTTTGGAATGTATAGTTTTTGCAAAGTCGCAAGACTTATATATATATCAGTCTTAAAAATGAAATGATCATCTGATGAATGATCATGATGAAAGAAAATGATCATTTCCATTTTTAATGACATGAAGCACATCGCGCCTATTGTGTTTAAATGAAAACTGATTAGTGACTCACTCTCTTTTCATTTGGGTCAAACTACTGGCACGAGGACGCAGTCAAGGTTGTCACAAGCCACCCCAGAGAGGCAATGGCACTGTGTCAGACTTTCTCCAGTGCCCAAGTAGTAATTGATTCTTATTCGAGCCCACGTCCTGCCCACCCAGAGCAGAGGTCTTATAAACAGCAGAGGCTCTGACACAATCAGGCCAGTGGTTACTCACTGTAAACGCTCTTTTTCCAGGTGTGAAAGAACATTATATACCCACTGCAGATAGAGAGACTTTTGAGAACACCCAGAATGACTATCATCTGTGATAATGCACTTAAAATACATATTACATACAGGCTGAATAATCCTAATATAATTTTCACATTCAGACCCATTTAGGGCTATCATGTGAACTGTCTGATGACATAATGTGGAGAAATCTGAAGTCATTTTAAAAGGGCTCAAAAGGAGCCCTGCAAGCCTGCAAGGTAAGGAGAGGGTGTAGGTCAACGTGACCTTTAAACCGAACTAATGACAGAGAGAAACTTGCTCTATTTACCTAGATGCCACACTGATCTGCTACATTAAATGCAGAGTTTATTCAAGCTTGATGATTCTATTAAATAAAAATGGTCAAAAAATTACAAAACAGCTAGGAGCCTGAGGGTACAAAACCAAACCTAAGCCAACATCCAATGTTGGCGCTGCTTAAAAGTCGTGGACAAATATTTTAGTCAATTCTTTTGTCTACATTTTCAAAGCAGCGTCCAACCTAGTGCAAGGGGGCAGCATTTTAAACGAAACGAAAGTGAACATTCTGTCATATGTGAATGCACCATAGCACACAGTGTGAACAGCACAAAATTCTTCCTCTGTATTTAAGCTAATTCTTTAAGTGAAGCAGTGCGCAGCCAGGAACACAGCACCTGGGGAGCAGTGTGTGGGGACGGTACTTTGTTCAAGGGAACCTCAGAGGTGCCACTAGCAATCTTGGGAATTGAGCCCATGACTTCCAGCGCCCTAACCACAAGGCCACCTGTAGGGGGCAGCAGTTCACACATGTAATGGGGTGGTGGTGGCCTCGTGAGTAGGATACTTGCCTCTGGACCATGAGGTCATGGGTTTAAATCCTACCTTCTGCATACCACCACTGGGTTCCTGAGCAAAACCCTTAACCCCAAGTTGCTCCAGGGAGACTGCCCCCTGCAGTTAGGGAATGGAAGTCACTTCGGATAAAAGCGTCTGCTAAATGCCGTAAATGTAATGTAATAGACAGAACAGCTGAAAGCATCAAAGCTAAAGCTACCTAAGCTAAAGCTACTCACTGGAGTATTCTGAGCCATATCAGTTCTGTTCATTAGTATTTAGCAGCACCTTCGAAAAACAGTTGAACATATGGCAGTTCATACAGACCCAGTATTAAATATATTAGCTAACTACCTGAAATTGGTTAATTGGCTTATGGTATTATACGAACTGATTTAGGAAGCATAGCTTTTACATGAAAAAATACAATCAGCTGGAAACCCATTCACACAGCTAGTCTGGTGCAGTAGTTACATGCCTTTATTTTTGACATTGCAGAGATGACTTGTTGAAAAAAGCATTCTATCATCTCTGACTTTGCGCTAATGGCATATAGAAGAGCTGTGACCACATGTGGGCTTCAGTTCCGGAGTGGCTGTTGGGCTGAACAAAGTTAGGAACATTACTAGTAACCTTTTAACAGGCCTCTTGCTCATTCTCGGACTTCACCGAGCTAAAAGCCTCTTTCATCTTATCCATCTCCAGCACTCTAGACCATCAGCACACAACTCAAGCATTCTTCAACTCAGTGTTGGACCACAGTCTCCAAAAGCTCAGCCTCTTGGTGAACTTTAATAGTTTCCTCTGATGTAGTGAGTTTGTAGGTTGCAGCAAAGATTAAAATGCACTTTTTGAGATCTGATGCACTTTTTCCGGCCCCCCTCTTTCTCTGAATGAACCTATCGCGTAAAATACACTGGACGTGGACATGCAAAGGAAAGCCCCACGCACTTGCCAATATGTTCCAGATATGTGTAATTCTGATATATTGTTCCAATTAGATTTAAAAGATGAACTTATCATACATCTCGTCTAAGCCTTGCCAGTTTAAAAAATAAATGTCGCTTAAATGTCATGCTTTAAATTACAGTGAGATGCATGAATTCAAAGGAAGCACGCTGCTGCCTGTTATTTTCCTAATTGAAAAAAATGAGGGTTGTGTGGAAGAAAGACAATGCCATATTGGGATGTTCTATAAATCGCTTCCTCGGATGTTCGTTCTTCATTGACAATCCACTCACGCCACCTCCATATAACCTGTAATCCGTCTGCCTTTGTGTAGCATGATTTGACACATTGTCTGAAATACACCACTATGGCACTTTCATACACACCTGTATATTATATCTATTGAACTAGACCCAGTCAAGGTACTCTAGGTAGTCTGATATGGGAGAACTGAGCACATAACAGAACAGCAGCAGTAATTAATGCCTACAACCAACTAATTTGTTAAGTATGTAAATTAGGGCTGTCAGACTTTTGAAAAAATGGGTCAAAATGTCACACTGTTTTGTGTAGCTAGTTAGTGATCCCATTTGTCTTGTTTGCTCCAATTTGCTCATACAGAAAGATTTTTACATTTTATATGAATGGACAAAATAATCTATTTATTACTTAAGAAGACCACTATTTTTAATTTTCTTTATCAAAGTCAGTAAGAACATCAATGGCTGTATATTCCTCCCAATGTTTATGTTGTATGTCACACATACAGTCAGATTGTAGGCTCG
Source organism: Brachyalestes nurse (assembly GCA_037974405.1). NCBI lineage: Eukaryota > Metazoa > Chordata > Actinopteri > Characiformes > Alestidae > Brachyalestes > Brachyalestes nurse. Next base: position 9,668,668 of record JBBPCY010000032.1, on the reverse strand, counting down.
CTACATTGCACTTTTTAATACAGCTTGTGTTTCCTTATTACACTGGAAGCTCTTGAGGTGAACAGGAGGCTTAATTTTTTATTGTTGCTGTTGCTTTTGTTAGTTTTCTGCTCGTTGATTTATCCGTAGATCTACTGTCAGCTCTCTCCATTACAGATGATGAAGGTTTTAATTTAAAAACTATATTTGGATGAGAGGAATACAGTCACGGGTTTTGTTCGGAGGGTGAAAAAGCATTAATGGTTTTTAAAAAATAGTTTATGACACAATAGTTTTTCATGCCAAGTTTGTTTGCTTGATTTTGTTTTTTTGGGACATTGGTTCTTGTTCATTTGATTAATTGGTTGCACACTAACAAACTGTATAACAAACAGACATGGGCGTTCGTTTGGTCAGAATTTGTCGAGGTTAAAAAAATGTTAAAAAGCATTACTTCCATTACTACTTAAAAATTTTGTGAATGGCTTTTTAAACTTAAACACCAACCCATCACTGTGTAAAATACATATTTATCTATCACATATATTCTTGATATAAATGTATTAGCCCCTACTTTGTATTACAACAGAGATGCCTCAATCAAAGCAATAAACATACACTTTACTGCGCTTTGCTTCTTTAGGACAGAATGGGTTGGGTTGCTGATGCCTGGCCAAAAATACTTCCCACAGTTGATGTGCCTAAAATCAAAGGCATTCCTTCACCATTAGTTTATTGCTTCTAAAAGCATTCAGTTCTCTCATGGTGTACACCATCGTGAGAATGTGTTCCTTCTAACAACAATCTGAACTTGTTTTGAAGAAGACCTGGAGTTTTTGACAGACCACAGTTATTTTGTTTGATGTGTGCCTGAGTATTGGTACAGTGTTTACAGCTGCCAAAATAGACTGCAAAAATAAAGATGAATTAAAAGAGTAGTATCAGCCATCTTTAAACCTGAATTCTGATCAGAACATGGTCCATTCTACAGAAAATGGCGTTCAGTGTCAAAAACCACATAAATCAGCCCAGGTTGAGGTAAGTGTGTGAAGATTTGGGCGTGCAGATAGCGCAGTGCTAACATATTTTTTTATTGGCTTTTACTTTGTATTACTTGTTAGCTGCATTAGTCTTGTACAAGACTAAACACGCAAACTGTAGACAGCACACATACCTTCTCTGATCATTGCTTTTCAGTGGAATCTGACCAGACCTACTGTTTGATTCCCATGTGTCTTGTGTGTCCATGAAGCCCCACTTGTCCGTAACTGAGCCTCTTTTGGAACAGTAGTAGCCACTGCAAAAGGAAAACCTACAACACTTGGAGGTGCTCTAACCCAGTCATCTAGCCACCATTATGTCAAATTCACTCAGATTTGGGGGCTTAGTAACTTCAAGAACTGACTGTTCACTAACCATGTGTTCCTTTACTTTGCCATTGTAACAAGATTAATGGTAAATCAATATTATTCTCTTCATCTCTCAGTGGTTTTAATGTTTTTGGCTGATCAGTGTAACCTATGGTGTATAATTTAATGCTAAGGATTTGCTGTGCCAGTGCGATTGTATGTGTGTGTGTTTCTGTGGAGAGTTAAGTAGGTCCTGTAAGGGCTTTGTGAGCTGCAACTGTTTACGGATTCCTCAGAGACACTGATGTGATTTACAGCAATGAGCTGTCACTGACTAAAATTGATAAATGGACATGGGTGGGTGACCATAATGGCAACGGTTAGAAATTGGATACTTGGCATTTCTCGATTTAATTTACTGTAAGGCCTGCATTTAAGGAGAACTGCACCAAAGCCCACTTTCTCATGACAAGTACCTAATTATTCGAACCCATCCAAGTGTAGACCTTTAGGAGACGAACTGGCGCACACAGCTGCCCTGCACTGGAGCTAGCTTGCTGGAAAAGAAGCATTTCTGAAGGTGCATTTTACACAGCAGAGGAGGAAAAAGCAGAGAATTCTCAGCCATATCCCAAAGCACATGGTCTACATCATGGTTTATTGGCAATTTTATTTGTAAATTGAGCCACCAGTGCACAAGAGACAGGTTTATTTATGTTTTATTGCTAAGCGAAATATTGTACGTCAGTTTTAATATCTTCAAAGCCAAAGCATTCGATATGTCACTGAAATAAATAGAATAAATTGAAAATAAATAGGTAAAGAATGAAGCTGTAGTATCCCGTCCTCTCTCTGTATCCCCAGGGCTCCACATGGTAACACAACATTCAGCACAATTTCCTATATCTCTTTATATTGATCCAGACACAATCTTCTTCCTCAGAACTCCTCAGAACAGATTTTATAGATACATTCTCTCTCTCTCTCTCTCTCTCTCTCTCTCGCTCTCTTTCCCCTGTTTCTCTTTTTCTCTCTCTCTGTCTCGCTCTCTCTCCAACTTTGTCTCTATTCTGTCCCTCTCTCTCTTTCTCTCTCTCTCTCTCTCTCTCTTTCTTTCTCCTTTCTGTCTTTCTCTCTCTTTTCTCTCTTTTTCTTTCTCTCTGTCTCTCTCTCTCCTTCTCTCTCTGTCTCTCTCTTCCTCTCTCTTTCTTTCTCTTCTCTCTCGTTTCCCCTCTTTCTCTCTCTCTATCTCTCTTTTCCCTCCCTCTCTCTCTCTTTCTCGCTGTCTCTCTCTCTTTCCTCTCTCTTGACAATATAGAAACATTGCTATATGACTCTCTCTCTCTCATTTCTCTCTTTCTGTCTCTCTGTCTCCTTCTTTCTTTCTCTTTCCCTCTTTTTCTTTCTCTGTCTCTCTCCCTCTCTCTCTTTCTTTCTCCTCTCTCACTTCCCCTCTTTCTCTCGCTCTCTCTGTGTCTCTCTCTCTCTGTCTCTCTTCCCCTCTTTTTCTCTTTCTCTGTCTCTCTCCTTCTCACTCTCTTTTCTCTATTTCTCTCTCTCTGTCTTTCTCTCTCTCTCTATCACCTCTGTTATGACAGTATAGAAAATATTGCTATATTGTTGTCTCTAATT
>JBBPCY010000032.1:9642244-9665608 GCA_037974405.1 Brachyalestes nurse | reverse complement strand
CAGTATAGAAAATATTGCTATATTGCTGTCTCTAATTTCTCCCTTTCTCTCTCTCTCCATCTCTCTCTTTTCCCTCCCTCTCTCTCTCTCCTCTCTCTCTCATCTCTCTCTCTCTCTTATAGAAAATATTGCTATAAATATTTTAGAAAAATACTTCCAAGATAAAATGACAGTAATTAAGAATAAAACAACTCTGTTAAACAAGACTGAACTTTAACTTCCAAAGATATTTGGTGCCTGATCTTTTTTCCAGGTATAATCGGTTGTTCTTCAGACATTAAGAATTTGGGGGCCGGTTTTAGCGTGGCTGTACCCTTGTTAGCGGCAAATTTAACACAGTCTGGCAGAGCAAAAAAAGGGCCTGTAACGTTAGTTACATTAACACATCTCACAATATCCATACAAATACATTGCCAGGACAGAGGAAGTGGAATAGACTTTAAAGTTGTATTAACAGGCTTTTGTCACAACTGTTTTCCATCAAGGAAACTCATTGAACTGTGAGTTTTCTGCATGATTTAGCTTCTCCTCCCCTGAAAAAAAAACAAAAAACACAGCGAGTGTTTTAAGTGACTGTGCTATGAAGTGATGTTTGATTTATGATGAGCACTTTAAAAATGAAAACAGAGAGACCATTAGTCTTATGTTGCAATCCAGACCCCACTTTCTTTCTCCGTTCAGCAAATGTAATGCTGAGGCTTTTTTCTGTCTGACGCGTTTAACATGCATTTGGAAGAAAAGCGGTCCAAAATGGCCTACATTCACACACACGGTCATGTTTCTTCTGCCACTCGACCGTCACCAGCTTCTGTAAAGCAGGTTTGAGAAGTCTGTATTTATAGAACCTGTCTATGTTGAGCTGTTTCCTCTTAACACAAATGTCCCATTTACTGTGTCATAAACGTTTAAAAGGCTAGAATTAATTCTGTGGTGGATGATTAATTTAAATGAATGGCTTCGTAAAACACCATGAAGTCTTGAATCTAACCCTTGCTTATATCTGGAAGCTCAGCCTCGGTTCTATGGCAGTAAGGGCACAATGATATCATACTGATTGAGTCACCTTCTCTTTCCATGCTTGTGATCAAGACAGAAGCTGGCGTCACTGGCCTAAAGCCTACAAGGTGTAGATCAGGGGTGTCAGGCTGCACTCTGACTGCATGGATTCGTTTATTCTCCGCTCCATGGCAGCTCATGCAAAGCCTAATAATTGGGTAGTAAATTGAACTAGATGCATTTCCATGAGAAAATGTGAATTGTGATTGCGCGGTTGCTATGGAGACACCTAAACATTGGCTTTATGGGCAAAAAAAGTAAAAATAAAACAACAAAACAAGATGCAGCGTTAAACTCAAACCAGCAATCTTCTGGTTCTGTGCCTGGCACTCTACTGCTGCCCTACTGAGTGGACGCATTGCCTCTTACCAAGCCGGTTATGGTGAAGGACAGCTGAAAGTGCATGTAGCCACATTCATGGGCCGAATATTTTTAATTAAACCACAAGAAACGGTATCACACACTTTTTTATTTTTTAATATTTTGAAGTATGTTTATGAGTCTGCTCTGCGTTTTGCTCCACGTTTTTTTCTCTGTGTATGTGATTCTCTGCATTCTGTTGCTTAGTGTCACACTTGCAGGGCTGTGCCCGTTTTGGAATGAGGCGCAAGAGCGGACAGACATTCCTTCTCTTTTCTTTTATTAAACAAAAACCAAAAACAGGCTTGAGGGCCCAAAACTTACAAACAGAAACGGGAGCAGAGCAGACACAAACCTCAAGGTGCTGTGATGGTCGACAGACAACTCATAAACACAAAGACAGCCTATTTATCGAGGATAGTAAAATACAAAACACCTGATAAACATTAGGGCTTCATCCCTGGCCAGCTGAGAGCTCTTACTGATCCTTTACAACTTAAACAGCAGCGGCCTCTAGTGGCTGCTCACTGGGGATGTGACACTTTGCAGATGCCACATCCGTGACGTCACAGATTCTCTCGCTGACACACGTTTTGAAAGCGACTCGACCATCCTCTCTCCCTTCCCATATATTACAGAAGTGTCTCGATCACAACAATCTTTTTTTTTAAACTCATTAATACCCAGCCCCTGATCAACCAATGATAAAGTTAAGTACACGTGCACAAAACTGGATATTAATGGATGTTTTGATGTTGGAACCATGCCCAAAAACTGCAGGAGGGAAGTGCCAAATTCAAAAATTCAAAAGAACAATAATAATAATAAAAATAAAACTTAAGAAGGACAGTAGTATGGTTGCTAACACAATCACATTAATTACAAGTGCAAGTGCAGGACAACTCTGTGACAAGGCTGTTCACGGTTATGCTGCCACTCCAGAACTGAAGTTTGCTTTGTCTGCAGTAGCTGATTTGGGATTTCTAAAAACGTGGAAATATTTATTTTCAGTCCTGTGTGTAATGATGCGATTTATACAGCTCAGAATGACGAAACTATTACAGAAAGTCCACCTGAAGATGTTAAAGGATGTAATTTCAAATAAAGTTCTGAGCAGTCTTGTTAGCAAAGTCTTGCTCAGAGACACAAATGTAAATTGATTATTTAATGTCACTGTGTTTCACCTTTTCCACTTTGCACAGACGTGTGACAGTCTTCTTCTTCTCAGATCTTATTATTGTTAAAACGTTCTTACAAGAAATGATCGTTGTTTCTTTTTGGGTCAGTCCTGTGCTATTCCAGCATACCGGCCACAAATGAAATAACCAGAGACCCATGAAGAGGCGCCCTAGTAGAGCCACCTTGAGGCTCCTGCACAGCGCTGGTATTCCTTGATAGCAATTTTGTTCATGTCTCATTGTAAAATTGGATGAAGGTGAGGGTGAACTCAAGGAGAAGGGGATGTAATTCTCCTCCAGTACCACTGTCTTTCCTCAAATAACATGCAGGTGAGCTCGATTCAGGAGAGGCGGAAGGCAATAAGCAGGAGAGATTTCTCATTCCATATTCTTGTTCTAGGCTTGTTTACAAGACCTAACCTTACTTGAACTGCTTCCTGCATTCCATGATTCACCTTTTCTTGGCTGCAGGCAGGTTACTTAATGACACTTCTTCAGAAAAATAGCCGTTTCTGCCCCTTTGTGTGCAAGTACATTCAGTTCATTAGTGGCATTAAAAAGAAATATTTCTTTATCAATGGAGATGCATCAATGGAATATCTGGTTAAATATGATACTGATAATTAGCACCTAGTTGTTGCCAATATCAGTACTTGATAATTTACTTCATGTTACATTTTAGAACAAATTTGTAGTATAATCCATATAATAAAGTACAGTAAGTATAATACGGATCATTGATTAGTGTTTTACATTTACATTATAGAGGTAAATCAAACAAGGCAGTTATAGTAAACTATGTGTAGATGAAGGTGTTGGATTGATGACCCCAGCACCCCTCTTAAGGTTAGGGGTTGAGGATAAGTGACTCGGAAAATGAACAAATACACTGCAACTCCTGATTTGCAATCTTATTTTTTAGCCTAAAAGTCTTCTTTATCTTGTTTTGAGAATAATATACCATATTATAAGATGATTAATATTGTTTTAAGATATTTTTTCCTATTTCAAGAAATCTCAGACTAGAAACAAGTGAAATTATCTACCAGTGCAGTAAGATATTTACACTTGGTAGGATTTCTTGAAATTTCTTAAAACAATCTAAATAATGTTACAAATCTGCGCGTATACAGTATATTATTCTCAAAACAAAATCAAGAAGACTTTTTAGGCTAGAATAAGATTGCAAGTCTTGGTTAGATCAGGAGTTTTTGCAGTGTAATTGTAGTAAACTATTATACTACTTTATGTAAATGAGTCTAGCTCAAGGCTTTCCTAGTATAGCAGTTGCATGTTCATGAAGCTGGTGAATTGAACTGCAGGGCGGGACCGCAGTGTTCGTGTGACTTTAGGGGCATGTTAGCACCTGGCTGGCAGGTTAGATTTGACTGAAATGAAACCTTAGAACTAGTGCAAAAGCTGCAATGTAAATCCTGCTCAGTCTGCATCTAAACACATTCTGGTGTGGTTAGTTTGGCAAAGGGATGTAATATGGACTAAAGAGATCTAAATGAATCAAAAACTCCTCTCTGCAAACCTTAGATACGCAAAACAGACTGCTAAATGCCGTAAATGACAAAATTCTGATGAACAAGACACATTAAAACCATTAAAAATACATATGTGAAGACAAATGACCACAAACATAAGTATTATATATCAAAGGAATAATAGAATGGAACATTTTAGGTGTTCAGTGAGTTAGCACACACTTATAATTGAGCTTAAGGACACCGTGTGACTTTAAACTTCATCTATACGAACAGCCGTTTTAGACCAGCTAGTACCACCAGGGCTGCTATTTACAAAGCAGTTGTAAATTAGAGAACTGAGCCCTAATCCACAAGTCTGCACCACCTTGCAGAAGAACTAGTTTGAGTAGGTTGAAAGAAGTTTTGGAGTTGTAGTTGTGTTATTGACTTCTATTGTTTTTTTATTCTACATTAGACTCACAGCTGCAGTTCTAAAGAAGCTGGATTTTGAATCCGAACATGTCTTGACTAATTGACTACATCTGGTATGTTTAAGCTAAATTGTGTACATTTTCCTTTCATGTGAAACGTTTTCACTCTGCTGTAGAAGCTCTAAGCTGCTCCACTCTGTCATGCAGTGATTTCACTTTGTTTGGCACTGTGGGAAAATGACTGTTACGATGGTCTACTGTGGCCGTAATTCTTAAATTGTACTGATTATAATTTAATTTCCCCACTTCCCCAGCGACATTGGACTCCAATATATTCGGCAAAATGTCATTCTAGAATGTTAAAAAATAAATGACGACGTTTATTGTCAAATCAGATGTCATGTGCTTGAATACAGAATAGCTTGGCAATACAACAGACCAGATTGCTCCATTACCGAGGGAAACCCCTCAAGGTCAATACAGGCATCAGCACATATTTCTGCCCCACTCGTAAACAGTCCACATTTTGAAATCCTTTCTATCTCGCTGGTACTCTTGCTCTAGCTTGTTGTGGGCTGATGTGAACTACCATCCAGAGGACGATTCATTTTCATTAAAAGTTAGGAGCAGTCTGTGCAAGCAAAAAGTGGAAAACCAGCAGAAACGTTGGTCCAAGAAACAGTAGCAGACTATAATGTGGATGTTATGAGTTTGGTCAAATAAGCTCCGTGGTGATATTAGGCAGTGCCTACCAGGTTGATGAGAAGATGCAGGTAACCTTCCTTTTTTTTTACATGCAGAACAGTTTGTGGGATTCATTCCCTAACTGAATACCTTATCATTAATGTTAAATTGTTAATACATCTAATACCATACCGAGTATCCACATGCAGGATGGTGGGGGTGTAATGTGAAGCACTGGGAATAGCATCAGTGTTGGAGGTACAGGGCATATTTTCTCACATTTCACAGCCACTGGCACACAGTCGCTCACTTTCTCTGAATCTCTTCATCTCAGCCAGCGCATGAGAAACAGGCCTGGCTCTCTGTGGTATTGTCCCACGAGGTAATTCGCTTCCAGCTGCTCGTGACTCAGCAGTGAATCATACACACACCACTGTACAGCGTGTGTGTGTCTGCCTGAGCGATAGGTGAGAGCATTAACCAGCCAAACAGCAGAGAACGATGTGCTTAAAAATAAAGGTTCCTAAAGGCTTCTTGGCCTGTTTATGAGGTCCTGGCAAACCTATTCAGTAGTGGACCTTTATTTTATGTGAAGGTTCCTTAGACCTTATAAAGTTTCTTCACACTCACAGGTCTCGTTTACAAAAAAAGCTTCTTTAATTTTACAACATTTAATTTAAAGTTCTTTAAGGAACCGAGAGTTTTGTTGGCAGGAATCTCTTTTTCACCTTTATTTTTTTAAGAGTGTCACCGAAGTAACTTGAAATGTGTTCTCAAAAATCTTCACGGGTAGACAGGCAGAGTAATATCTACATATTAATACAGAAACACTGACTATTTATTGTGAATGGTTTGTTTAGGTACTAGCTGCAGTGTTGTTGGGTTTTTTTCATTCATATGAAAGTAAAGGACTGAAGTTCCATGAATTTCCTCTGGTTCTTTCAGTGAGCTACAAGCGAGAAATAATTCATATCGAGTTACATCAGGCTTCGTTAGTATTTCCAAAAACTGAGACTTCTAAGGATTAACCTATTTGTAGTTCACTTCAGTTATTGAACGTTTGTCTTTTTAGAGCAGGCAAATCCCAACTCTAACATAATCCCATTTGCTTTTCTTCCACAAGTACGTCAGGCTGTGAGATGAGGAGGCCACTCTATAAGCACTGACTCGTAGCGCCGAACTGAGTTAGTGAAGTTGCAGGGGAAGATGTGAGAGGAGAGAGAGAGAGAGAGAGAGAGAGAGAGGGAGGGAAGGCACCGCATGTTAATAAAGTTAATGAAGAGTTGGAGAGCGCGCAGGCTCCTGTGGAGAGACGAGGTGGGTGGAGGACGCAGCAGCAGCACACACTGATGAGGAAACACACACACACTCCGACTTTCAGCACAGCAGCTCACGACAGACGGCTGCGGCATCAGGGGGTCTGCTGCAAAACAACGGATAAACAAGTGAACCGCCGCACAGACACACAAGGAGACACACTCCAAATAAAAGAGCAGACTGCTTCACACTCGCGACAGCACGGCTCAGACAAAATATTCTAGTGGAGAAACTATCAAAAGTGCAGGTTTAGTGTTGTGCTGTCCATAGTTTGGTCAGAAGCAAAAGACACTTAGATGTTCAAGAGGATGTGACCTCAGACAGCACGCTACATCTATCGGTCCCTCCATTTATTACATGACATTTTACTTATTTGCTAAGTAGTCATTGTTCTAAAAGAGCCTGTATTTCCCTTATGTTTCTACTTTATTTAATGTTTTTCCTTGAAGTCCGTTTCTGATATTTGTGTGGTTTTGTGTACTAAAAAGGTCAGTTTTATATATAGCCTTCAGTTACAACTGCTCTTTACCTCTGATCATTAAATAAGCTTTTGCTGTGCCCTCCAGACTGCTAGAGGCCACTGTTCAGCTTGGCTGTCCTGTACTGAGGCTGATTCAAAACACAGATATGGTTGAAACACTCCTTATAACTGCAGTGTGAATAGGTGGCTGAGTAGCTGGTTATCTGTTAATGCTAGGGCTGGGCATGACATTACATGACTTTATTTTAATTAATTAAGATGTGTTAGATAAGTCAAAAAATATTTCTAAATAGGCCTTTCTGCAGATATCATTAGTACTTAAAGATCATTGACTAAATGCATGTTTTATTATGAAGAGAGTCATTAATTTGCTGCAGTGCAGTGTGCGAGATATTAAAGTAAACATAATTTGCACCCTTAGATAGTATTTCTAAAATGTGGCACAACAAGTTCTCTTTGCCCATTCCAGCTTGTCATAGTCATATATAATTATGAGACATAAAAATATGTGACACTTCCAGTATTTTCACCATATTGCCAAGCCCACAGAAATTGCCTTTGTTTTCTGGTATAAAAGAAACAGAAGTGAAAGCAGGCTGTTTTGCAGCTTAGTTCATAGATGAATTGTATTGACTGGGAACGGCGCATTTTGAAACTTGTAACAATGTTTACACTCTGCGTCACTCTAAGTCTTTTTTTTCATGGCAAAAATTCACTTTTCCATAATTTTGCTCCTTTTTATGGATTCATCTGATGTTTCTTGTTATTAACTGGTGCAGATCTGCTTGTTCTTTATTGACTTATCTTAACTTTATTGACTTATCTTGACTTATATTGTCAGATCATGTAACCAATACGGCCTTCTGTGGGCTTAAAGAGACTGCATATCTAGCACCAGACATTGCATAAGGCTGAAATGAGAAAACTAGACTAAAGTAAAAGTAAAGTAAAAGTTAGTGGCCCCTTATAATCACTGAATACACCACACCACAGCACACAGTGTGAACAAATTCTTTCTCTGCATTTAACCCATGCACCAAGTGAAGCAGGGGGCAGCCACCAACAGGGGGCTTTGAGCGGTGTGTGTTACTCATAGGTGCCTTAGTGGTGCCTTTTGCTGTCCTGGGATTCAAACTCGCGACCCTCTGATCGCAGGGGCAACTCCCTGACCAGGCCGTCAGCTGCCCTTTATAGATTTTAACTGGAATTTTTTTTTTGTTTGTTTGATTTGGGGTGGCACAGCGGTGCAGTGGGTAGTGTTGTCTGAGTAAGAAGGTCCTGGGTTTGTGGCTGGAGTGTCCGAAGGTCCTTTCTGTATGGAGTTTTCATGTTTTGTTACTCTACTTTCCTCCCACAGTCCAAAGAGATGCACATAAGGCACATTGGAGATGCTAAATTGTTTCTCGGTGTGAGTGTATGCATGAATGTGTTTGTCTGTGTGTCTGCTCTGTGAAGGATTGGTGACCTGTCCAGGGTATTTCTGGACAGCTTGTCCATGACTGCTGGGATAGGATCCAGTAACCCCCCCCCACCCATGACCCTGATCAAGGACAAGCAGCTCAGATGATGGATGGATGGATGAAGTTTTGATTTTAAGTCGTGGTGTAATTTTGGGTTGTGTTGAAGTCAGTTCTCCTCCCATCAAAAGTGTCCATAACCTACCAGTGAATTCGTTTTTTTTTTTGTTTTTTTTTGCTGTACAAAGTGCTGTCCACAGATTGATCAGAGGCAAAAGGATACTGCCGCCACTCAGACGTTAGAGTCATGGTCTCAAACAGCAGAAAACAACCTTCATTATATCCACATCCTTCCATCCTTACTCTCCCCCTTTCCCATACCCATTCTAATCAGGCGCAAAATCAATCAGTCTGTCAGTCAGTCACTTCATCCTTCCTTCTCTCTGCCTTTTCCTCAGTCCTTCTCTTTTCTGTTTCTCTGTTCGTTCTTTTCCCTCCCTGCACTACTGGTTGGGGCGGCTGGAGGTGTTTACTTTTCTTCTGTCTGCCAGGTATAAATATTGATGTATGGGACTGGGTGGCTGTCAGTATGTGTTCGTATAAAGGCGAGAGAGAGAGAGAGAGACAGAGACAGAGAGAGAGAGAGGGAGAGAGAGAGGACATGCTGTTTGGAGTTTTTAAACTGCCAGAGAGAATAAGTGAGCCTTATCCCCCTGGATTGCCTAAAGAATCCTTTATCAGAAATCCAAGGATGCCAGAGGTTACAGCGTATTGACACAGCATCGTCCCTTTCATTGTGATTTTTTTTCATAGTTGACATTTAGGAAAAAAAAGCAATTTTTTGCCTCTGTTAAACTCTTTCACCTGTAATACACCAGCACACCCCTCAGGCTTAGCTCCAATAAGGGCAAAACAGAAGAATACTGATGGACATTCTATTAAGAGGATGGAGGAACAAGCCTTTGTTCAGTTCAGCGCTTGGGTTTTGTATGGAATCTTTTAAACTAACTGTATCGCCGCACTATTTCTCTTTCTTATAGCAGTGCATTGTACCTGAAACCAATCTATTTTTCTTATCATTGATCAAGATCTCTCCTAACATTTTTACACCATTTGAAAACAGCTATCATTTGTGATCGAGTGGATCTCTGTATACTTCTGTTCTAAAATGTGGTATTTTATATACACTAATATCTCATGCAATGTGGATATAAATATTACAGACCACTTAAAGTTATGGAAGAGAGGGAGGACCAACCTACCTTCCCAGAGAGAGTGTATATTTCATTTTTAATGTATACATTTCTAATGAGTAAAGCAGTACAGAATTAGCATATTAGAATCCATTTGTTTATTTATGAGCAAACAGCGATTGTAAACTTTGCTAAACAGTAGAACATTTTTATTCGGAGATATTTGGTTTTGGACCACAGCGACCAGCTTTTTGTATAAAGGTCAGCCCTCTTTATATAAATTATAATGCAAGTATAGTATAATTATTGAAATACTTGCGATTTATTTTGTTTCTGTTGGAAAAATGTATAAACCTCCTGCATTCGTTTTGTATGAAACATTCCTGGCAAGAGTCATTGTCATGCAGAAAATGTAGATTTTGAATTTGAACTTTTTTACTGGCATCTCTACAGCTTGACAATTCCCTTTTACACACACGCACACACGCACACACACACACACACACGCACACACACACAGGCACAACATACACCCACACTTTCTGTCACGTACTCTGGGATACGAGGACATGAATAGAAGCTCTCATATTGACACACACCCCAGAAGCGCAGAAACACACAGTGAGTGATGGCAGAAGCTGCTTTCTTTAGAGACGTGACGTGTGTGAAACGCACCACAAACGACACCATCTGCTTTGCTTCGATAGTTATGAGTGAAATTAGTCTGATACCACATTGCACCTCTTATTGTGTTTGCTTTTTAAGGTTCATTACACCTCTCTTATGTACAGAAACTGGTATGATCTTTTGTCACATGACCACAATAATCAGTCAGTTATTCAGTTATTGGTATATATAAAAGTTATGGCCCTAGTTTTAATTCAATACTTTGGTCATACATCAGCTGTAGCCTTCCAGTTTTAGTGACTGTCTGAAAGAGTGTGGCTCCGACCCCCCACTTTAAGACAGGCATACAAATCACCTGCTCCAGACTGACAGGCTTTTCACACTGCTTTTGGGTCTCATGAATAGGACAGCGCCTTTGCTCCACTTCGCTCCGCACACACACCGTCCCCGTCAGCTCGCATGTTGACAGATGACAACAGCTAAAATTAGCCGCACTGTTGTTTTAGGAGCCTGTGGCTTGATGTGTGATACTTCTCTGTCCTCCAGCACTTCCCCAAGGTGAATAGCAGCATTAGATCAAGAGTGAGTCAGACAGTGTAACACTGTGCAAGAGGTAGAGCTGAACAATTCAACATTTTTTACACCGAAATCGTGATTCGAAAAGCGCTGCAGCTTTAAATATTGTCTTAAGAACTTTTAATTGAAAACGTTCCCGTAAGAACTCTCCCAAACAGAAACAATCACAACCAGCTCTAACTGTGTCCAGTGTTTGAGTAGGCCTGTCAAGGTCATTCATTTTTTTAATTCTTTATTCCTTTTTAATTCTTTCTAATTCTTTCGAATTGTTTGTGGCACATGATTGTATATAGCAACACTTATGGACGAAAAGGTGAAACGAAAACCGTGAACTTTGCACACGTAGGGAAAAAACTATAGAAAGGATGATAGGAGGAGAGATCTACAGCATGTTAATTTTTTCACAAAGTCTGCTCTTAAGGGTTAAAGTCTGCTTTAAGGGTTGTGTATATTTCATACATTTGGTTCAGAGTTTGATTAATATGTTTTTCTGAAGACGAAGAGAGTTATGTTTTCCATAATATAAATATCATTTACTATGTATTCTATCCTCTCTTGTGCTGTTGGGGGTGCAGAAAGTAAAGCAGATGACAAAATACTAAATAGGAATTTATCTGATCTCCTTATGTGAAAAATCCCATTTATCTAAAATTAGTGTGTGGAACTGTAAAGCTAGGTCGGTATTCAGTGTGCTTTTCAGTGCTTTGTGAAACAGTCCAATAGGGTTTTACCACAGGACAGTGCCAAAATATGTGCCAAAGATTAGTCTACTGAGATCCACAATGTCTCCAGCTGTAAGATCCCCTTGATTAACACATGGTTATGAAATATTACCTGACAGTGAGTTGCCATTAGTGATGTGCAGGTTCACCCGTAGCTCTCTGGGTCTCGGGGTTGATTCAGAAGTCAATTGGGTTTGGGTCAGCTTATTAGAAAATTTTGCATTTGCATCCAGAACAGGTCAAAAGCAGCATTCCGCTGGATAGAAATGGCTGAAGTGGCAGATAAGTGGACATGCCCTTGCTGCCTCAGGCTAATGGGATAATATGTTAGCCCCAAGCTAACATGGTGGCCATGACCTAGAGCGACTTTTCAGAGGAAGCACAATACTTACACTGCATTATAAAATGACAGCACTTTTCTGAATACATTACATTATTGTATTTGTTCATTTTCTGTTGACACTTTTGTATTTCTAATGAACATGATCTAACATGCAGCCACAGTTATTTAAGGAAAGAGGGAAGAGTCGTCGAAGAGAGAGAACTAAGATGTCATGAATGCAAGTGTGTTTCAAGTTACAATTTGCATGTATGTGAAGAAAATTAAACGTTTGCTCTTATAAGTAGACATGATTACTTAATTCATTGTCAAAAAATACTCAGCTATAAATGGCCCTAATATTGTCCAATATTTTCAATAATACAGTTCACTTGTTCATACAGCTCCTAGCTGTGCAATTTCCTGGCCTGCATGAATTTTCAGATGGAAACTGTGATTCTTATGACAGGGAGCACAGATTTGGGTGATGAAATGTGAATCAGGTTTTGATCATTGTATCATTTGGACATCATTGATTTTTGACTTTTTGTTTCAGGCTTTATTTTTTTGTGTGCAGAAAATGGATTATGGTCTGGATTATGTCTCAAGCCTTATAACCTAATAACTGTAGTCCATCTGTTTTAGCTTCTGAGTGAACAACTGCATGAGTGACAACTTTTTACACTACTGGCCTCATGAATAGGACAGTGCCTTTGTTCCACTTTGGCTCTTACACACACATACACACACTCACACACACAGTACCTGTCAACTTAAAGCAGCTCATCAATCCATTGTTCTGCTGCAGATATCCTTAGTTATTCTCCAAGCTGGGAGGAGAGAGTTGTGCTGTGCTCTGTCTTTGCCACCACCTACTGTACTGAAGTGCTGTCTCGTGTCTCTCAGTCTGTCTGCCTGTGACACTCCTCTGATCTAAGACACCTGAGTGAAGTGCCAGGGCCAGCAGGGAGCAGAACCATGCTGAAGACATCAGCCTGTCGAACCCTAGGATTATTATCTAGTTATTCATCTTACAACCTATTATTCAGTAACTACTGTGAACGTAATAGTTGTCCATTCATTGAAGACATCTACCACATGTATAGGTCTTCTTATCAGAATCAGCACCATATTTTTTCGCTGTGTAGGTACAGTTACTGACTATAGCTGCAATATTTCTTCATCCTTATGCGGAAGAGGACGATCACAGGAGCACAACTGACCAGATATTATTTAGAAGGTTGTCTATTCTCAGCAGAACAGCACTGTAAAAATGATTTCATGAACTTAAAAAGTAAGTTAACATGGCTGACTTCAAGAGTCGAACCAGTGGAAAGTTTCTCTGTTAGGGCCACTTTTGTTATTGTGGTCTTGTGTTTTTTATAGTCTTGTTTGAGTTTGATACAGTGAAAACTTAACCCAGCTAACTTGGTAGCAGTATCCTGGTACATCTTCGCATTTCTCACGGCATTAAAAACTCCCACTGAAAATTACCAGACAGATAAATTTAACAGTCGTGCTTGTAATTTGTCGACTTCCCAGTTGTGAGTTTGTATCTCCATTGTTTTTTTTGCACAAACAGTAAACAACAATGGCCTCTTTCCAATGTTGTGATGACATTTTGAAAAGTCAGAAAAAAATCAGAAAGTAGTGATGCACTTTAGGGCCACAGCAGCACAGGTATGACTCAAGTACGGGTCACTTTATTTGTAATGGAAAAACTTGTTCATGGTATGGCGCGGTTCCTTGAGCCAGTACAAAAGTGCCATAACATGACATGACCATGTCAGTGTCACTGCAGTGCTCAGAATGGTCCACCGTCGATCATGAATGGTTTATTTTGTGGTGGCTCATTTCCGTTGATGGATTTGATAGAGAGGTGCTGATAAATGGACAGTAATTGAGTAAATGGCCCGTGGGTGTAGGTACGAGGCAGGTGAACCTTATAAAAACGACTGGTTTTTTTGTTCAGAGAAAAAGGACCTTAAGTCTGGCTAGGGGTGGGCGATATGGCCAAGATGTTATAGCATGATTTTTTGATAGTGAAATCACGATTTTGATTTTATTTCTATAATTTACTGAACAGTACAACCAAACTATTTTCCTTTGTCCAGCTATGGCGCCATCTACTGGAAGCTTTGAGGAATAACACGCAGCAGGAATTACTTGATTCAAAGATTTGTTTCCTCTTCTATTAGCCTTTAGCTCCGTTTTAGCCTCATTTAAGCCTCTTTTTAAACATTTAGCTTAGTTTTAGCCTCTTTTGTAGCCTTTAGCTCCATTTTAGCCTCATTTTAGCATTGTTTTTAGTCTTTACGTCCATTTTATCATCCGTTTAGCCCTGTTTTACCCTCATTTTAGTCTCTTCTGTAGTCTTTAGCTCCATCTCAGCTTCATTGTAAGCTCATTTCTAGCTTTTAGCTCTGTTTTAGCCTCATTTTAGCCTCGTTTTTAGCCTTTAGCTCTGTTTCAGCTTCATTTTAGCCTCAGTTTACTTTGGTTGGTTGAGCTCTGTTTCTAGAAGGCAGGCGGTAAGTGGACCAGCAAATAGTGTGATTTGGTTGAGGGAAAAAATGAGGAAGAGCATATAACTGCAATAGATAGATAGAATGTAGTTTATATAGATGATACTACGATCTCTCTGCAGTACATAGACCGTCTTCACGATCTCATATCGTCATATCGCCCACCCCTAGGTCTGGCCCACACACAAATCCTTGAAGTGTGTTAACACACATTATCTTCTTTGCTGCTTTCAGGCTCTGCCCTTAGTCGCACTTTCTCCCACACAACAGACTGCCCATGCATGCCAATTTAGTGTAAGAGAACATTTATCAGTGCCACTGTCAGGTCAGTGCACTCCTGTGTGAACTGTCTAGGGACTGTCGCTCTGCATGGCTCTGCATGACCCTTTTTTTTCTCTCAGAGCAACATTCTCCCGCTAAGCATCTTCGAAATGTAATCACTCAACTATTAACGGTCTGATCCCCAAGCTTCAGCGGAGGAAACCTGTTGTTAGATAACGGATTGTGCACTTATTCTGTTAGAAAAGCATCCCCAGGAGAACAGACTCCCTGCTTTCCTGTTTGCGCTTATCGCAGACTCCGCTAGCCCAAAGCCAAGCTATAGGTGGGGCCCACGGTCGGGCCTTTAGATTAAATGAGATAATGCGCTGTGACGGATATTATGCTGAAATCCGGGCACACCAGCAGGGCTGTGCATCTATGAATAAAAGAGAGGGAAAAAATCATGAATATGTTGTAGATTCCCTTTGAAATTCAAAATCTCTTTCTTTTATGAGTAACCATAGTCTGTGTAGTATCCTCAATGAAGGGAACTACTTTAGGAGACAGCTTTTGTATTTATGTGCAAATATTCGGTTAAAAGTTTGGATACACCCGATTGTACGCATGCCAGTCTTAGACATTTTGTTATGCTTTAATACCTGAGACTAAGCCTATGCATGAATAATTTTTTTTTCAACAGACCCTCCAGAAAGAACTTTACAGTAGCCAGTGAGGTCTCTGAATATGCAGATGTTCTTTAAGCCTATTGGAAAAGAATCCCAGGTGGCTCCTTATGAAA
This sequence comes from Brachyalestes nurse, assembly GCA_037974405.1. Classification (NCBI taxonomy): domain Eukaryota; kingdom Metazoa; phylum Chordata; class Actinopteri; order Characiformes; family Alestidae; genus Brachyalestes; species Brachyalestes nurse. Next base: position 9,650,150 of record JBBPCY010000032.1, on the reverse strand, counting down.
CTGCTGGGGAGTGAAGTGTGCAGGGATGTGCAAAGCTGTATTAACATGAAGAAAGGCTGCTCAGAAGAATCTAAAATGGACCGTAGTTTTGAATATTTTCTGGTCTCTGCATAATTCCATGTCATTCTGTAATCCTTTGCTATTATTGTAAAATGTGGGGTAGAAAAAAAGAAGAAAAATCTTGCACTTGGATGATATTGTACAACACCATGTGCATACATGGAGGGGAGGACAAAACTAAGAGGAGAACCTTCTCATTAAACCTTTCGCCCACTCTGTAAGTTAGCAGCTCGCTCTTGGCAGTCCTGTCCACTCCACAGTACATCAGGTTCAGCTCAGTAATGAATCCATCACTGAGGACTGTCCACAGCTTTGGCACATAATCAATAACCATCTGTAAGCCTCTATAGGTCAGTGTCGGGGCACGGAGACGTAACCGCGGGGGCTCGCGTCCCGCTCTAATCTCGGTCCCTCTGGCACAGTTAGCTTTGCTGTCGAAGAACTCCTAGGAGGGAGGCTCAACCGCCAGCGCTCTGCACACGTGGCACGAGCAAGTTATTACATTTTCAGACACACTTGCAAAACTCAAAAGTAAATGTCAGCAGATGGAAGGAAATTCAACTTTTGTTTTTTAAACTGCAGTTACATCATTCTTGCTTTTTGCTTTCAGGACTATCTCTATTGTGGACTACCGTGAATACAAATACGTGTTTTTTTTTTTCTTTTCTTTTTGCACACACACCTTTGTTTTGCATACAATAACCTTGGTGTTGAGGTGATGTTGCTGATGCTGCTGGCTTGCCATCTGGAAGCTGTAGTAAGCAGTGGCATATAAACATTAGTATGGGCTGTGGGAGGCAGCCTCCCTCTGCCTTGTTATGCCTCAGTCTGTCTTCCTGCCCTTTGCCTTCTCTGTATCCATGAGCTGATGGAGAACAAACGAGCGGAATCAGCATTTTACTCTGTCTTGTGATCGGTAGTCTTTAAGTACTGCTTAAGAACACATCCAGACGTACTCAGACAGTCCACAGTTTTAAAGGAATACCTCAGCGTTTTGCATCTCTGTTGTAAGCAACTGCACATTGTCTTCTATTATACGTGTGGTTTGAGTGTGTAGGTTTTTGGTTCTTTGATAATTTAGGGAAATACACTGAAATTAATCTCATCATCCTGTGTAACAGCCTGAAAATGCTGAAGCCCCTTAGACTACAGTGTTAGTTGTTAAGCTAAATGATAACCTGTTTTTTTTTTCTTCTTTTGTAGGTGCAGAGCTCATTTTTCCTCATGGCCAGCCGGTGAGTAAAGCCATCCTCTGCATCACTGAAATATCACAGAGGCTTTTCTCTATATAGAAGCTGTTCTAAATGCAGCAGCGGACATGAAGGCTATGCAACAGCACCCTAGTGTGGCTGTCTTTGGAGAGACATCACCTGAGTAGCTGAGATTCCGTCTCTACATTCGAATTTATTCACAGCTCTCTGTAAAAAATACGCCGATGAGCTGTGGGATTAAATCTACCTGTCTGATGTTGTGTATGTACAACATCTCGTTCCACCAGAACATCTCTGAGCCATTAAGGCACGGACAGAACCATAAGACCTGTCAGCGGTTTTAAAGTTGTGGCTGTTCCAACCAACAGAAACACTGAAGAAGACTATAAAATGTATTTTCCTGTGGCTAAAGCATATCTGATCTAGGGCTATCTGACACAGCTGCATTGATTATGCAATATGAAAATTGATTATTATAATATTCAGCGGTCATTTTAGTCATATTCAATATTCAGTACTCATCAATAGTCACATAAATGGTCCATATTATCTGTGATTGAAAAGCTTTTGTTTTTATGATTTGTATTCCAGTACTGTTTAAATAGTTCTTACAGTTGTATTTGTGCATTAAGTGTATTTTTAGAATGAATTTGGTACCGTCAGTGAATAAGCTGATTTGAATCAAATTAATCATAGTTCAAGCTGACACTTCTTTCATATTGACTCACTGTGAGGTCAGAGATTCACAGCCTGACCTGGGGTCAGATTCACTACAGCTTTCATAGCAAAGAACTTATGAAGGATCTTAAGGCAAGGCAAGGTTATAAAAATGATCATCTAAAGTTGTCGTAGGTCATGTGTCATATCTATTAACATAATTTTACATTTTCTAGGTTAGCAATTAATGGACGATACGTTTTTCATTTGAATGGGCGTTGTTTCTTTTAAATGGTTCATCAGTTTAATCCAGATTGCTCTCAAGGACAGCAAAATGGAACCAAATATTTGAAAAGAATTAAACCTTCAGGTTTCAAGTTTAGTCATCATTATCAGTTATTAAATTCCTGGCCAACTCAACTTTGCATGGTAAAATTGAGTATAACAAAATTGATAATGGACTAGAATAAATGAATAAATAATAATAAATATGGCAGAATATATAGTAAATAAATTAAAGCAAGTGTAGAAAAAAATCTTTATCTTAACTATTATATGTAACAGAACTCTTTAGAATTACATCTTAGAAGTTTACCTAATCAGCTCTTACAGTCTGACACAAGCAGGGGTCTCGTTAAGAAAATATTAAGATCTTTTTTTTTTCAGGAATTCCACCTACTGGAGTGGTTATTGAGAGAGAAGTTAAGAAAAAAATGAACACAATTCATAGGTTTTTGAAGAAGAATCCACCTCAGTTTTCTTTATTAAGACATTTCTGTAAATCTCATCCCTAATCCTGCATTGAATCTTTTTTAATCGTTTCTTTTTGTGTAATATCTTTATCTTTATCATTATTATTATATGCAATAGTCTTACCATGTGAAGTATCACTACTTATGTCAATATTACTTATATACTACTGATCTCCACTGCCTGCAATAACATACTCAACTGCTGTATGTTTTACTAGTAATTCTCTTAATATTAAGTTACTTATCTATTGTATTTATACAGCATTTGTGTGTATAGCATAGTGCATTTCATATTGAGTAGTTTCTGCAGAGTTTTTACAGGTGGAACTCGGGTTATGACAGTCTCGACATGCAATATACAACTTACAGACTGTGTGGGTGAAATGGTTGCGTGCAGCAGAAGAATACGCTGTATATGCAGAATGTAGAACAGATCTGTGCCGTAACTCAAGGAGCCCCTGTATTGGATTTATTTAGACATTATATTTTATATTGTTCTTGTCTCTGTGCAGTCATAACATAAGCAATTTCCTCTGGTATCAATACAGTTTTCTGATTCTGATTCTTTTCCCTTCCCAGGAGCACTGTGTTCGTTGTCCAGGTGATGAGACCCAGGCCTCCGGTCCATTAGAAGGCAGCTCCATTCACTCTGCAAAACTTCTCCCCAACACCCGGCCCTCTGTCCTCAACTCCAGAGACATGACGGCGCAAGTGACCAAGAACCACCGCAAGCTTCTACTGAAGAGTTCTCCTCTGATTCAGCAGCTCAGGAGCGCTCCTGCTGGCCAAGCTAAGAGCAGCATCAGAAGGCTGTCGAGGGTTCAACAGTCCCGTCGGAGTCTGATGAGAGAAGTATGTGCCAAATACAGAAGCAGCAACACTGCGAAGGCTGTGACCCGCCAGCACGTGTCCCGCATCTACGTGGAGGACAAACACAAGCTGTTGTACTGCGAGGTGCCCAAGGCAGGTTGTTCCAACTGGAAGCGTGTGCTGATGGTCCTGCAGGGCCAGGCAGCCTCAACAGGAGAGATTCAACACGAGCAGGTCCACTATGGGAACCACCTGAAGCGACTGGACTCCTTTGACTACCAGGGCATCGCCCGTCGCCTGGACTCCTACACCAAAGTGCTCTTTTTGAGAGAACCCTTCGAGAGGCTTGTGTCAGCTTTTCGGGATAAGTTCGAAAGCCCAAACTCGTACTACCACCCGGTCTTCGGGAAGCCCATCATCTCGAGGTATCGCAGTAACGCGTCACGGTCAGCCTTACGCACCGGAGAGGGAGTGACCTTCAAGGAGTTCATCCAGTACCTGCTGGACGTCCACCGCCCAGTGGGCATGGACATTCACTGGGAGCCGGTGGTGCAGCTGTGCAGTCCCTGCCTGATAGACTACGACTTCATAGGCAAGTTTGAGACGATAGAAGAAGAGGCCAATTTCCTCCTCAGACAGATCAGAGCGCCCGCTAACCTAACCTTCCCGAGTTTTAAAGACAGGAACCCGAACGCAGCCAGGACTTCCTCACGAATCACACAGGAATATTTCTCTCTGCTGAACTTAACGGAGAGGCAGAGGACCTATGACTTTTACTATATGGATTATCTAATGTTCAACTATTCCAAGCCATTTGCAGATTTGTACTGAATGTGTATCCTGAGCTGTTCACTTATCGTTGGTCTACTGTTAGTGTTTCGTTTTAGTCAAGTTACTCTCTAATCTGTGAAAGTGTATTCAGATAATTACTTATTTTTTTAGATTTTATTCCAAATTTATATCTGTAAACTCCGGTATAAAATGGCAGGCTGGTTCTTGCACACTCATTAAAGAGCAGGTATATTCTTCAAAGATTAAGATCTACCAGTTATGGGTAAGTAACAAATCCATTGAACAAAATGTCGTTCTGTATGGTTTACCGTCTACCTACAGTGTTGCTGTACGCCCGTCACTTTAGACTGTTTGTGTGTTGCAGTGCTGCAAGTGACTTGAACACACATGGTTAGTGGGCCAATAATGAACCGTTATTTAATATGTGTCATACAAATGCATACAAAAACAAAACGACTGGTGATCATTCTATAATGTGAATGTATAACTAGAGTTCTATACAGCCCCTAAAACATGGTGTAGCATGCCTTCAGCCTTACATTGTACTGCCAATCAGTGCAGTTTTGTCCAGATTTTTACTTTTCTGGGAATTTTTGAGTTGCTCAAGAGACAAATGTTTAATAATGTGGAGAACAGGTTTGTACCCCATAAAGTAACTGTGTTGTCTTAATGTTGAGTAGTGTATCTCTGTGCCATTGCCTTTTTAATCTTGTATTAAGATTAGATTATTTCAGTCATTTTGAGTACAACAAACTTTCAACCAAATAAACACGTTTTCTGGCAGTATATTTCGACAACATCGCTTTGGCGTCCGTTCCTGTGAACTTCTGTGAATAATATTTCGTGCTCAATACAGGAATATGTCCTCATTTGCTCTTTACATGGATTTTCCAATAAACTACCACCCATTTAGTTCATATAATTTCCCCAAATGTGTAAAACTCCATCATACAGTTGTATTTTCATTTGGGAATCTTAACATCTTGCTATAAATTTTATAAAGGTGGAGGTGTGTGTAGCGCTGTAGCCTCAAATCTCCAGGGTTGGGGGTTCGAATCCGGGTCCTGATCTTGGTGGTGGCGTGGGCTTGGGTCCTGGTCTTGGTGGTGGCGTGGGCTTGGGTCCTGGTCTTGGTGGTGGCGTGGGCTTCCTGCGGGGTCTCCGGTTTCTAGCACAGTCCAAAGACGTGTGTCAGGTGAATTGAGGATTCTGAATTGGCCGTAGGTGTGAGTGTGTGAGTGAATGGTGTGTGTGTGTGTGTGTGTGCCCTGCGGTGGGCTGGCGCCCTGCCCATGGTGAGTCCTTGCCTCGCGCCCGTAGACCTCGAGATAGGCTCCGGGCTCCAGGTTCCTAGTAAAGATTAAGCGGTTACAGAACATGAATGAATGAATGATTATTATAAAGGAAATAAGAAGGGTATCAACTGTGCTTTAGCTGCCAGTGGGTTTTACTGGGTTTGGTGGGAAAGACGCTGTTCAGATTCAGATACAACCAGCCATTATCTGAGGGTTTGTACTCAGCACCAAGTACAAAACTACATGTCAATGGCTGAAAAAGCAAAACCTCCTATCTGAAAAATTCACTTTTTTGAGAAAACTAAAAAAAAAATTTTTTTGCAGAATGCTTTTTGTTAAGGTTTTCATCAGGTGACTTTTCTGTCAGAACGAAGGGTGTGATTATCTTGCAGACAGGCTGAATATGTGCAGCCTTCCTTGTTCTCATCATCTGAAATGAAATCCACCAATCAGAAAATTCTACAGATAGGAGGTTTAAGCGCTTCAGCCATCCAGTTTTAAATTAAAATGTAGTCTTGAGAGGCCAACAGAGTTTTCTCTTTGCGTTTTCATACAAAGAAGAGAGCTTCTTTTTCTGTAAAATATCTGAAGGGGGAGTCCACCCTTAAAATTCAGTAAAAAGTCATTCAGAGTGGTTTGATACAAAATAGTATTGAATACAATCATACTGCCTGATTTCTTTACAGTAGTGGTGATGACTGTGTCTGATATAGATGTTTATGTTACAGATATAGATGTTTATTTACTTTTCAGAATGATAAGTGAACCTATACGTGTCTTCTGAGTTTCTATATAATACCGATATGGTAAAACAGTGGGAAATCTGAAGACAAAAATGTTTTGTCTGGGGATCATTTTGCCTCACAATGTCCTTATGGTGCATCTCTACCATGGATACATTGAAAATACATTGTAGAACTTCTCTAAAGACTATCAGAAAACATCTCAGTCATCATTTAGTGTTTTTGTAATCACTTCTGGTGAGGCATAAGTTTTACAGGCATTAAACTCCAGATGTTTGATTATTATTATCATCACTGAGCAATATTGACCTGACGTTTCTCTCGAATGACATATTATATATCAGACCACTTTGTGTCTTTTTTTAAGCTTTTCAGCAATTTAATTAATTTAAAAATGTGAAAAACGGAATTCACAAACCTTTTGGACCATCAGCACTGCAGGAAGCTATTTGATGCCCCTGTGTGGCCAAATTATAAAATGCTTTCAGAGAATACTACAGATGTTTATTAATGAGTGTTTCTTTTTAAATATGAACTATAACGTAAATGTGATATTTGATAAAAACCTAAACATGAACACGAGCCTGTCCTACGCTTGCCCTTCTGAAAAGTTGTGGTGGAGATAGGAGGGTTTCAACAACGATACATTTGCCCCCCCCACCTTCTCGCTGCAGTACATTTCTCCCCTCTCCCCTTGCCTGGGGCACTTAGGGCTCTTTCCACCCTCCTCTCTCCCCTTATTGCCCCTCCCTCTCTCTCTCTCTCTCTGAGGGAGAGCCTCGGGCTCTGACATCTCAGATTGTGGGACTCAAAGGGCACATCAAATCATCTGCTGTTTGTCATGAAGGTTATAGAACAAAGAAAAATACAACTGTTCTTTTTCTCAGAATCCAGGAGAAGACACATTCAAGAAGAGCCTCGCTGCCTGGTGTTTGTAGTGAAATGTTATTCACCACTTTTTACGGTCATGGGCTCACTCAGTCATTATCTGATGAATTGCTGTGGATTTAAATGGATAGTTGTCATGCAAATGTAACATTTGATCACAACTAAATCTGCGTTATTTACACCAAGGGTTCTCAGTCCAGTCCTCACAGAGAGAGAGAGAGAGAGTGCACTGATCCAGCTCACTAAAATGAAATAAAAATCCTTTGCCAGGAGATCAGTGAGAAGCTGAGAACTGAATCCATGCAAACTGCGTAATGTGCTATTTCAATGTGCACGGTGAGTGTAAAAATAGCTCATGATACTGTTTTCAATTAAAATGTATACAGCTCTGGAAAAAAAGAGACCACTGCAAAAACATTCAGTTTCTCAGGTTTTAACTTTTATAGGTGCAACTTTTATAGGTTTTATATTGCCTTAGTTTTTAAGAACTGCCAACAATATTTCTCCTAATTTCCAAATAAAAATATTGTTATTTAAAGCATAATTTTAACATCAAAATAAGAGAAATGATGCAGCGTTTACAGAACTTGAATAATTCAAAGAAAATAAATCTCTTGTTCGCTCTTAAACAAAATGGCAATAATTACCTTTGAGGAACTTCTAGTAGTGTTTTACCATCCAACTGGTCTCATTGTGAG
>JBBPCY010000032.1:9621239-9637961 GCA_037974405.1 Brachyalestes nurse | reverse complement strand
ACCTCAACCCCATCCAGCACCTTTGGGATGAACTGGAACAGAGATTGTGAGCCAGGCCTTCTCATCCAACATCAGTGTCTGACCTTATAAATGCTCGACAGAATGAATGGGGACAAACTCCCACAGAAACTCCAAAATCTTGGAAGAGTGGAAGCTGTTATAGCTACAATTATTAAAGTCTATTTGTTTGAATGCCTGTTGGTGTAATAGTCAGGCGCCATAATACTTTTTGTCCATTTAGTGTAAGAAGTGAGATTATATTACTTTAATAAGGTACTGCTTTGGATCTGACAGGTAATTTATAGCAGAAAGCCCTAACCCAAGTCATGATTCCTGCTGGATGGTGAAATTTTGAGTAAAGATTGCGATATACCGCACACAACAGGGGGAAAGGCTATTTATTATTTTTTTTAAAAGGGGGAAAGGAGAAAAAGCTTTGGCTCATTTAGTGCTGTGAGTCGATTCACTGGAAAGAATCATTCAGAATGAACGATTCGTTTGCCAGTGTACTATCAGTAAAAGAGAGAAACATAACATTTATTCATCTCAGGCAGCTTTAAAGTGTGTTTCTTTCTCACCTCGGCGAACCTGCCTGTCTCTGCCAAGCTGAGAGATGCCATTAGAGGCTGGAGGGTCTCCATCTGACCGTGCTGGAGATTGAAATGGCGCGTTTAGCTGCAGGCAGGCTGTGGGGGCGCTTTCTGCTCTGCATGCATTCACGTCCACACACACACACACACACACACACTCCGTCCTGCTCTAACGCACAGCAGCAGCAGCTCAGTGTGTGTATGTGTGACACATGCAAGGGGGTTCACAGCCTTATTCCTTCAACGTGCTGTGGTCTTTTATTCTAAAGAAACCGTGTCCGACTCTCTGTGCGTCTTTCCAAGTTCGGGACACGAGTTGAGCTGAATGGTGGTCAGGTCACAGGTACTGGAAAGAAATTGGGAAAAAATAAAGTAGATTCGTGTTGGCATAAACATGTTTGCACGTGTGAATGAGGGAGATCAGGCGTTCATGTGCAGGCAGGGCTGAGCCCAGCTAATTGGAGACTAATCCCTTTGCCCCCGGGGTGCGAGTGAACAGCCCGGAGCGAGACCTCATCCCTCTCAGCCCCCCTGTCCGCCTCTTATTCGGGGGGAAAGGACGGAACCGCCTGGCTTCGGTGCGCTTTTACGCTTCACCAGCAAACCAAAAAAGAAGAGGAGCAGGACCTAAAAAAGAAAAAAGAAAAAAAACAACACACGAGGAAGGGGACGAGATCGATCTCGGTTTAAAGAGGGCGAGGACTCAGCAGCCGCGATGTCTTCCAAGGTAAGGACCGACAGGAGCGCCTCGGAGCCCGGGTGCGGACTCCAGCCCAGCCTTTAGAGCCTCTAACCTGGCCCCAGCTGCTCTGTAGGACTCGCTTTCGGTTCGAGGACTCTTCCTTTTCCTTTCATTCCTGTCTCTTTTGCCCGAAGAACGCGTTCAGTTCGTATCCGGGATTTTTTTTGCAAGTTGCTCCAGAAAAGGACGAGAAACCGCCAGCAGGGAGCTGTAGATTCGGTGGCCACATTGATCCGGACGTCCTAAAATGTTTGAAACGGTATGGAGAAGGGCGCTTTTGAATTTAAATCAGTATATAGTGTATGTAGGTAGTTTAGGAGCTGGAAGGGGAGAGTGTGGGTGTGTGTGTGTGTGTGTGAGAGAGAGAGAGAGAGAGAAAGAGAGAGAGAGAGAGAGCGTGGTAGTGAGTTGTGTAGGATTCCCATTCTGATTAACTGATAGGTCAGCCCGTGTTCATACACTTTTATCCTCGTTTATCTCCCAGTCCACTCCTCTGGACTCTTTATCCTCTGTTTCTAAAAACTAAAAGGCTGAAATGCAGAGTGAACACAGACTGGTTTTACTCAGTACCGGTTCAGCAGCAGAGAACAGTTCAGATCCGAGTTCCGCGTCTGACTGCTCACCTCACACAGTCCGGGTCCAGCCCCGTTCCAGTCCCTCCAGAGCTAGCCACTCCAGTCCGAGTCCAGTCCCCGTCCAGTCCCGCTCCAGTCCCTTTGGAACCAGCCGCTCCAGCAGCAGCCCAGTGCTTCTGATTTGTGTCATTGGATGTTTTTGTAGTTGAATACTGTAGTTAGATGGTTTACGTAGTTATATATCGTGTAGTTATATGGTTTGTAGTTGCCTGGTTTATGTAGTTGGATGTAGTTGTGTTGGCTGGTTTGTGTATTTGAATGACTTGTGCAGTAATACATGATTTTTGTAGTTGGATATTTTGTGTAGTTATATAGTTTGTGTGGTTAGGTGGTTTATGTAATTCGAAGGATTTTCCTGTTGAATGGTTTATGTAGTTGGATTGTTTGTAGTTGGCAGATTTGTGTAGTTGAATAGTTTGTGTAGTTAGATTTTTAATATTGGCTGGTTTGTAGTTAGATGTTGGTGTAGTTAGATGTTTGTGTAGTTAGATGTTTGTGTAGTTAGATGATTGTGTAGTTAGATGGTTTGTAATTAGATGTTTGTGTAGTTAGATGTTTGTGTAGTTAGATGGTTGGTAGTTACATGTTTGTGTAATTAGATGTTTGTAGTTAGATGTTTGTGTAGTTAGATGTTTGTGTAGTTAGATGATTGTGCAGTTAGATGATTGGTAGTTGCATGTTTGTGTAGTTAGATGTTTGTGTAGTTAGATGGTTGGCAGTTAGATACTTGTGTAATTAGATGGTTTGTAATTAGATGCTCGTGTAGTTAGATGTTTGTGCAGTTAGATGCTTTGCAATTAGATGTTTGTGTAGTTAGATGGTTTGTAGTTAGATGGTTTGTAATTAGATGCTTGTGTAGTTAGATGTTTGTGTAGTTAGATGTTTGTGTAGTTAGATGCTTGTGTAGTTAGATGCTTGTGTAGTTAGATGCTTGTGTAGTTAGATGTTTGTGTAGTTAGATGCTTGTGTAGTTAGATGCTTGTGTAGTTGGCTGATTTGTGTAGTTGGCTGGTTTGTGTGTTTGCCTGTTCCTGTTTTCTCAGTGTGAAACCCGGAGTGCACTTTGCCTCCAGCACTGAGCTCCAGGCACAGGAGGCTTCAGCTGTGTGTTCAGCTTTGCACAGGTCAGGCGAGCTGCTGTTATACAGTGCTGCTGTCACGAAGTGCGTCTCAAACTTTAGACAAAAACTAACATTTTTAAACAACAGAGTAACGTCACACCCCTGACCAAACACTGATAATAATAACACACCACTCTCAGAGTGAGGGGTCACTGTCTTTATCCAGCAAGTGTCACGGCTCCATCATCCCAAATTCGGCATTTTTTCCTTCTGTTCTTTTCTAAGATTTACTCCTTCTTTAATGGGTGTTTTTCCACTTTGCATTGAAGTTGTTGATTTATTTCAGCGAAGGCGACCAACTTTCAGAGATCCAAACCGCTGGGCGTCGTCAAACCTTTCATGTCTCACACTCATTCCCAATACCTTTAATTAGGAGTTTACACTCTTTCTGGCTTCCCTGGAGGTAGACACCTACAGTACAATCCTTCTCTCTCTCTCCCTCTCTCTCTCATGCTCGTTAATAATCCTCATCTTCTCCTCCCCTCCAGCTCTATAAAAAAAGTTGGGATGCAAATTGTCTTAATTAGAGTTGTGCCACTGTTCTTAAGCGAAATGCGGATCGGGGCAGATGTGAGAGTGATCTCATAGGCGTTGACAGGCCAGAAGCACACCTAAGTACTCGGAGCTGTAGGAGGGAGAGCACTGGCACGGAACGGCAGTGCCGAGGGTGTGTTTTGCGTGCTCCTGCTGAGGGTGTGTTTTCTGTGCTGGTCCACAGGAGGGAAGAAGCATGTCTCGTCTCTCTCTGACCCGCTCTCCGGTGTCTCCTCTGGCCGCTCAGGGGATCCCTCTTCCAGCTCAGCTGACTAAAGCCAACGCTCCGGTCCACATTGACGTAGGAGGACACATGTACACCAGCAGCCTGGCCACTCTCACCAAGTATCCAGACTCGAGGTAGGAAAGTGTACTCTGGCTTGATTTCTGGGGTGGGAGTGGTAACCTCAAATTAACCCCTTCAGCTCTAGAATCTAGACTTCATACTATTAACCTCATTGTAACCAGTTACTGTAAGATTCAGTAGCTACATAGTAAGTAGTTATGAGGAAGTCTGGAGCCACTGATAGGTTCTTAGCGTTTAAGGAGTTAAACATGTGACCTACGCCTGTTGCCCCTGGATTGTGGTATTGCTGCCTGTGATGTATATCTTATCTCATCTTATGTCAATCTGTCTGATGGAGAGTGACTTTTGTGCTTTAGCCATTCCCTTTCAAGCACTGTGGATGCTAAATGATTCATTATTTACACACACACACACACACACACACACACACAGATAGATAGATATATATTTTTTTTTTTTTTTTTTTTTATTAATTAATTTATTTATATATTTTCTCATTTATATATGTTTTTATATGTATCACTTGTCATTTGACATGCCCAGTAATGAACTGTCCCTTGGGGATAAAAAATGTTCAGTTCAGTTTAATTCAATTAAATTCAGTTGAACTCAGTTTCCTTGCTCTGTGATGTCTATTTCACTCGCCTGAACTCAAGTGAACATGCTGCTCTTGATGTTCATGAAGTCTCCACAGTGATTAATCTTTTTAATCTTGTCTTACATGCCAACTCAGATACCACAGTTACTCTAGATATTTTTTGCAGCTATCATATTTATCTGTTTATATGTCTATATATCTATCAATGAATGTGGATGTAAATATACTGGGTCTATATTTAAAAAGACTGGTTCTATATATAATAGACTGGTTCTATATATAAGTAGACCATCGCTGGGAATTTCACTTCTCGGAATTAAGCTGTAGATCTCTTCCGAGAGCGGTTTGCATGGGGTGGTAATTTTAGGTTCTGAACAGCTTTGATTTCCAAGCAATGTTACACCTCTCTACTAAAATGGACCCTCCTGGGCAGATTTCATTGCTTCATTTCATTGTTGCATTGTAAACCAGTCATTTTGTTCTACCAAATGAAATGGCACGGAGGCGTGAACAGGTGGAATTTGCGGTTGTCAGTCAGAAAGCCATGAATAAACTCCAGGTTTACTGTGGAGCCGAGCAGAGGTGCAGCTATCAGCACTGCTCTGCAGTATTGTAAGAGATGAGATGCTTAAATGACGGCACTAAAACCTCTGCCTCCTCCTTCGCAATGCTAATATGTTGGTGCCACAGACGTTGCCTCGATCTAGAAGAGCAATTGGAAGAATTGGAAGGAACTCAGTGATGTGAATATCTCTGTTCCGTGGTAGAAACTGCATGTAACCTCATAAACATTTGATGCTTGATAAAAAAAAACAAAACATTTTTAGTAAATTATTTAGTAAGTACTGTCAATCAATTATGAAAGTTATTGGTGTAGATCCACGTACTGCCTAGTATGTGGTCTGTATATCGGCCTACATTTTCAGGTCTCCAATTTTATAACTGCATAACTTAGTGTCATAGTACTGTATTCATATATAGTCATTAGTGAATAATGGAATAATCAAGGTTAATAATCGAACAATCCGCTTGGGTTTCAGTGGGATGGGAAAAAGCTAAATAAAAGGAAATACTGAACAGCAGGCCTCCCACTTGTGGAGTCGTAAAATTCCTACCTGCCGCAAATCCAGCTCAATCCTCAAGAGGTCTGCTGATAATTTACTCCCCAAGAGGGCAGGGTGTAAAGGGGTGCCACCTGTTAGAGAGGAGAGTGAGAGAGTGAGGGAGTGTGTACCATCACATCTGCTCGGCTTAACACACAGCATGGCCTTCTCTGATTTAATAATGCAGATAGAGAGAGAGAGAGAGAGAGGGAGAGAGAGAGAGAATGGGAGGAGGAGGAGAGGAGAGGAGAGCAGGAGGAAAGGGTGGGGGGGAGCAGGCAGCATTTTAATTGCTTTTCGGAGGAAAAAAAGAGAAAGAAGCGGAGATGAAAAACTAAGATTGCCCGGAGCTATATGGTGAAATTCTAACTGGGGGAACTGCAAGACCATATGAGAAAAGAACCACCGCAGGCACAAAAGGGGGAATTGGTTTTCTTATTAAGTGTTTTGCATCAGTTTCCAGAATGAGAGAAAGAGAGAGAGAGAGAGAGAGTGAAAGAGAGAAAGAGAACATAAAATGAAATAGGAACATCTTTGCAGTGACAAGATGTAAGTTGATTTAACGCAAAAGCAGAAACAGCGTAGGACACGATTCCAAATGTTTGACCTCATTCTTCAAACCGGGTTAAACAATAAACTTCATTATCCTTCTCTCCCATTTCATAGTGCTCAGCAACAGAATGCAAAAGAGGTGGCACTGTAAGGAAAAACACCTGGGAGTTTTCATTATTACGGTCAAGCCTTCGTATCATGGTTAAATTGACATGACAGTCATTGTTTGTCCCTCCCTTCTTGTTCATCCGTCCCAGAATCAGCCGCCTGTTCAACGGCACCGAGCCGATCGTGCTGGACAGTCTGAAGCAGCACTATTTCATCGACAGGGATGGGGAGATATTCCGCTACATCCTAAGCTACCTTCGGACCAGCAAGCTGCTTCTGCCTGAAGACTTCAAGGTACATTTCTGGAATTGTTTATTAAGAAAACTCTGAATGTTTCTTCATTGCATCATGTTTAGGGCTCAGAATATGACGTTTAGGAATGACAACGCAAAGGTGCAGCGAGGAACACAACTATTAAACACCATGAACCCCACAGTTGCATTAATGTCCTCCAGCTGCTGTTCTCAGAGACAAATCCTGTACCTCCGCGAGCCACAGCTGCATTTAAAGGTAACTGCATCCAGGAGATCAATCAGGATGGAGAGAACATTCACACTCTTTAAAATAAAGGGGTCCCCTGGGGAGATTCAGTAAAGAAACTTCTTTGGTTTCCTAAAGGAACGTTAAATGCATGGTTCTTTAAGCCATTTTTTAATTGTTCATATGTGAGGACACGTTTTTTAAGGTTGAAGCTGATGGGAATTAGATGTCATGACACATTTTGTCCATACTATCGTATCATCAGATTAAAGTGGTGTTTTAAATGGTATGAATCATGCTTAATCTGACCAGGGATAAAACCATTAGTATGGTAAAAAAAGGTCCATTTTGATTTTGGATAGAGATAATGTGTTTCTGAAGCAGTTTCCCAGAATTGTACATCCAATCCAAGAACGAGGAGCCTTAAGTTTTGGTGCAATTCTCCATTTTTCAGCTTTCAGTTTTTCATTTTTCAGCTTCAGTATGAGGGTTTCAGGAAGGTGCAGCTCTTCAAAAATGACACATTCAAAGACATTAAGTACAGCTCAAGAAAATGAGCAGAGTCGAATCATTACATCTCATTACAGTCAAGCCTTCACAGTTCAGCCATCATACCCCCCCCTTCAACACAAGCCAGGAAATCTGCAAAAAAAAAAAAGGCAGTGAGCGAGTGAATTGATCATACGCAGTCCCATCCAAACGCTGTAGGGCTTATCTTTGCCAGGCTCATGACTCCGACACAGTGGGTTCACAAGATCGATCTGTATGCCTGCATACCACTTCTACATCTCATTCACTTGCTGTTGGGATTCGTTCACTCTGAAATAGTTTGGAAAGTTTACGACAGAAAGAACTCCCCTCGCTCGCACCCAATTTGAAAAACTTGTTACCTCAGATATATATGCTTCAGCCGGTTGTAGCTCGCAGCCACGTTGTAAAGTGTCAAACAGAATTCTGACCATGCGGGCTAATGGGATTTCAGCAATCTGCTAAATTCAAATTATATCTGTTATTCACTCTGCTCTACCCGGTTTCTTTCACCAATACCTGCCCCTCCGCTCTCAGCTACGATGATTTTTGACGGGGGCTGCGCATCTTATTCAGCAGCGCGGCTTGTTCTGTTCATTCATAGTCTAACGAGCGGTCTCTCTCTTTCCATAGTGATATTTCTGCTGGATTTGGTTTCAGGGCTTTGCCTTGCAGAAGGATCAACATACCCAGCCCTCCGCTATAGACCTGGGAGAGAAAATCACCTTAAGACTTCTGTTTCCCTTTGATTTAACCCAAGCCTAAAGGCCTTAGGTCTCAGCATGTTGTCAGCACCAGAGAGAGAGAGAGAGAGAGAGAGAGAGAGAACCAGACAGGGGTGGGGTGAGGGGCAAGGAAAAAGCAGCTCCGTTTCGTGTGGTAATTATTAAAGTGTGTGGAGTCTGAGACTCTGCATGCTATTGTTCACCGTGGCATAGCCTACAGTGAAAGGAGTCGTTCTTACAGGGTGGACGGGAGACGATGGCTTTATACAAATCGCTGGTACACTCACAGCTTATGAAACAAATCACCGAACTGATGAGAAGAAAGATTTTTTGACTTTTACCTAGAGCCATGCTGGGATAGTCCTGCAGCCGTGGGACCATTAAAGGGGTACAAATGTACCCCTCACACCAAATGTGGTCAACTAAGTCATGTGTGCTGCCTGACGATTGACACAAGTCGATAGTAGTCAAGCTTCTGTGCATTCTGAAACCACAGTATCAAGTCTATTGCAGTGTTTAGTACAGTTTGAGAACAGTACATGATATACATTCATTGTGGTTTGAGATATAAGCATCTCTGAGCAAGGTTGTCGTATTTTTGCCTATTCATTTGTTCGTATCTGTGCTTGCCTGTCCATTGTTCAGCGAGCGATTCTTCGTCGGTGTTGTTAAGGCTAGCAGTGAGTGGCGGTGCCATCTGGTCTGGTGGAGAATGAAAAGGGCGAGAGGCTGGGAAGAAGGTGCTGGAGGGCAGTGAGAACCTGAGGGGAACACAGGCAATCTGTACTGCCAGACCCCAGAGCCTGTGTGTGCGTGTTAGGGGGAGGGGAGGTCGGGCCGTGCAGCCCCCCGCTCCAGACCGGGCAAAAGGATGGTTAGAAGGATCTGAATGGATTAGCTGATGATTTTTGCTAACTGCAGTTAAAGTGTTTTTAGGTTAACAACAACAATAAGAGCACTTTTTTAACACTCACTTTATAATGTCTGCTGCTGGGCTGTGGAAGAGTGTTTTGAATGGTGTGTGACTTTTGTTTCTGTGTTTTTATATGCTATATTATGCTGCTAAAAATGTGCTCCATTGATAAAAATGTGTCTTTATTAGCCTTTTCATTTAGCCTGCCACTGATGTCATTTGGTTTGGCACAGAACTGTGCTCTGATTTCAGTGAGCACTGATAACCTTCAACTGATAAAACTCTTTCATTGCATGCAGACAAACCTGTTCAAGAACAGAAATAAATATAATGCATATAACACTAATTTGTTTTTGTTGGGACAAAAACCTTCTCTCTCAAATTTATTTTGTAGATTTTTTACACGGTGTGAGAGATATAGCTTCCCTTTACATTCTGAATAGTTAAACAAATTTCAGTATGTTTTTTTCCTTTTACCGTAATTATGCCATTTTGGAGATACAAGGTTTTGTCCTGAACCATTTTCTCTCACTCAGTATTTCCACTCTCCTCCTGGTATTTGTCTACATTCTTCTCAAATCCCTCCATTAGTACATTCACCCATTCCTCCATTCTATCATCCTTACATCTATAACTCCACCCATCCCTCCATCCTAAACTCCATCCATCCATCCATCCTTCCTCCCATCCATCCCTCCGTCCCTAACTCCATCCATCCTTCCTCCCATCCATCCCTCCATACATAACTCCATCCACCCCTCCATCCTTAACTCTATCCATCCATCCCTCCATCCTTAACTCCATCCATCCATCCCTCCATCCATAACTCCATCTATCCTTCCTCCCATCCATCCCTCCATACACTACTCCATCCATCCTTACATCCATAACTCCATCCCTCCATACATAACTCCATCCATCCCTCCATCCTTAACTCCATCTTTCCTTCCTCCAATCCATCCCTCCATACATTACTCCATCCATCCTTACATCCATAACTCCATCTGTCCTTCTATCCTTAACTCCATCCATCCATCCATCCATCAGTTCATCCATAACTCCATCCTATCCATCCATAACTCCATCCATCCTTCCATCTCTCCATTACTCCATCCATCCTTCCATCTCTCCATCCATAACTCCATCCATCCATCCATCTCTCCATCCATACATAATTCCATCCATGCGTCCCTCCATCCATAACTCCATCCATCGCTCCATCTCTCCATCTATAACTCCATCCATGCATCCCTCCATCCATAACTCCATCCATCCATCCATCCATCCATCCATCCCTCTATCTGTTCATCCATCAATTCACACATCCTCATAGATCCTCTACATCAGTGTTTCCCAGCCCTACTACAGGCCTATAATTACACAGAGTGGGTTTTGGTAAAACATACAGAGGTACTTCACTGGGGGGAGTGAGATCCACTACACCACACCAGCTGACCCACTGCCTCTTTGCTTTCTGCAGGAGTTCCAGCTGCTGTATGAGGAAGCCCGCTACTACCAGCTGAGCCCGATGGTGAAGGAGCTGGAGCGCTGGAAGCAGGAGAGGGAGCAGCGACGGACAATGCAGCCCTGTGAGTGTCTGGTGGTGCGTGTGACCCCTGACCTGGGCGAACGGATCGCTCTGAGCGGTGACAAGGCCCTCATCGAGGAGATCTTCCCCGAGACAGGAGACGTCATGTGTAACTCAGTCAACGCTGGCTGGAATCAAGACCCCACTCACGTCATCCGCTTTCCCCTCAACGGATACTGCAGACTCAACTCTGTACAGGTAAAACCTCTTCTGTACTCTGTAAATAGCTGTGCTGTGAGAGATGCTGCTGTGATGTTGTGAATTTACACCAGTTCTGAGGGGCCACAGCACTGCAAAGTTTAGTGCTTAGCCTGCTTTAGCCCTAAAGTGGCTAAACTGGCTGTATGTGGCCTTGCACTTCTGTTGTGCCCTTTCATAACTACACAACATGAGTTTCAGAGCAGTTTCTAAATGATTTAAAGCAGTTACTGAGTAACAGGGCTTAAAGTTAATAACTGAATAATAATCCTGCAAAAAACAATGCGAAAACTTACACTCCTGAAAATGAAGCTATTTGTGGGGTGGCACTGAACCACGTCTGACTCCTAAAGAACCTTTTTGCACACATTTTTCAAAGCATCCTCTACAGAGAACACACTTCTGCTCATTGCAATACACAATTGCTGCTTGTTGCATTTAACAAATTACACACGTGTTTTTCCCAGTATGTTAAATTTAAATAAAAATTGAATACTGAAATAAGTGGAAATATGACGTCAGACCAGGCACATCATTAAGCTGTGCTGTGTAGGGGACAGTGTAGGGGACATTCTGGTGTTGTATCTCTGTCAATACACCCATTTCAAACTCATGAAGGACTTGTGAATGAGCTTGAAGAACTGAGCCAGATGTGTTGGAAGCAGGAAAAAACGGAAAAAATGCAGTGTAGGAGCAGGAGTTGGAATGACAGTGCTGCTCAGGTGGGTTATTTATGTGTTGCAAAATAAAATGATGATGATGATGAACTAGATGATGGAAAGCATCATATTTACAGAACGTTTGAGGAGCGGGGCATGATGATTAGGAGGAGCAACTGGTGCGCTCTCACAGGAAAAGCTGGAGCTGTGAGAGAGGGACGGATGGGGTTGGCAGGTGTGGAGAAAGGTGTGCTTACACAGCTGCAGAGGTGCAGTTCTGCCTCCTGAGTTGTTATCACATCCCTCATATTTGCTTGTTTGGGAAGTCTGGCAACATTCGCACAAACAGGCACATTCAGATGCTCGTGCAAACACACACACACACACACACACACACACACACACTAATGTGGAGCACCTCTTATTCCAGCTCCTGTATTAATATAGGACTATAGAGTCCTGGAAACGTGGAGAAGTCAGGGGGAAAATGATATGCATAATTTATTTTTAACTTGTCCTCAAGACAAATTTCTTCTTTTAAAAAAGTGCTCCAGCATATCTGCGCCCAGAGCATTTTAAACACACATACTACATTTTTAATACCTACTTTGGTTTCTTTAAACAACCTAAACTGGTTTATGCGACTTTTTTACACACGCTTAATTGACTTACAGTATAACTAATCGGTGCATCTGCTAACACAGTTTATTTCCTCCTTTGCACACTCGGCTAATTGTATCATGCTAGAGGTGCAGGGATATTTTTTTTTTCTTTTGTTTGTCATACGTCAGGCGCTCTTAAGCCCACCCAGTCACGAAAAGCATGAGAAAATTAAGCGAGGAATTAACAGAGAGAGAGAGAGAGAGAGAAAGTGAGAGAGAGAGAGGCGAAGGAGGGGGTGGGATGGAGCTTGTTTGAGAGTTCAAAGTGATGCAATTATCAGAGCACCAAGTGTAATGAAAGTTTCAGCGCAATCAGTCTTTAATGTTCAATTCTGAATGTGGTCTCGTGACCCCTGCACTTTCATTTATTCAGTGTACTGACTGAAATTAGAACTTGTGAGCAGCTCATCACCATACCATGCTCAGTTTTTTCTTTTTTTTCCTCATGAAAATTGGAAGCCGTGTGCTGCAGCTCTGTGCTGCGGTTGCTGCACCTGATCGGCTCTACCTGAGCAACACATGAGGAGAATTCATTTCCCCTGTAATACAACTAGCTGAAATTCTTCCAAAGGGGTTTTTTTTTTAGCATCAACTTCCAAAGTGGGATAAGGGCGGACATTTTTCTCAGGGCCCTGCGATTCGACTGAATGTTTTTTTTTTTTTTCCTTTGGAGGGACTTTTATCTGGCTCTGTTGCCTGGAGGCAGAACTTTCATTTTCATGTGAAGCACACTTGAAAGAAGTGGAGGAGTAAGTGAATACTCAAGGCTGCATATGTTGAATTTAAAAAAAATCTACAACTACTCTGCCAGATAAAACATGTCATTGTTTAGTGGGCGAGTGAGTGACAGGGGACAGGAGGGTCGAGGGGAGCGCTCGGTGATGGAGCTCTGACAGTGGCAGGGATTGCGTGTGTTTTCTGAGTTTGGGGGTCGGGCTTTGGGGGGGTGGGTGCAGGGCAGTTGGCTTTTCGGGTCGTCAGAGGGGGAAGCCGTTCGCTTTTGACTCCTCATCAAACTCCAGTAAACAGCTGCAGGGGGAGTCTGCTCGCTCCCTCTCATCTTCACTGGCCTGTCTGAAGAGTGAAATCTTGGAGGGAAATGAAAGAATAAAGATAAAATATAGATAAAAAAGTAGTTTTCAGATCTTACGTTTTTAGCACCATTTCTGCTTCAGTTTGACTTAAGCTGGGCAAAATTCCTTCTCCTGCTTGTTTGTTTGTGTCTTAGTGTTTTAATGTATTTGCTGCTTGTTTCTCTTACATGTCTGATGTGTTTTAATCATTGGTAGTCATTTTAAAAAGTTATAATAAGTTATAATTCCACATGAAAAATATATAGAATATAAGAATGTTCCACTTTCCCTATAGTTAGTCAAATTGGCAGGTCACGTTTAGAGTCCAAATTTTGTTTAGAACTGTAGCTATGAGGCTAACGTTACTAACAATGTCAATAGTCACCCAAATATAAATAAATCCCTAAAACTTTATTTAACCTCTTCAAACTGCCAGATCTTCAGCAAAGGTGGTGCAGACTTGATGTGGTTTAGGCCACAGTATGACTTACTTTAAGCTATAAAAAAAAAAACGTCACAATGTAGCTGAACGCTACGCTAGCTATTGCAAACACCAAGGTCTGTTTTGACAAACTACCTCAGGGATATAAAACCAGAGGAATCTGACCCAGGGTCAGTCCTCCTTACAACTGCACTGTAAATAGCAGTCCGGCTGTTGTGTAGTATTTGAACACCAAATTTGTGGCTGATTGATCTGGGGGCCACAAGGAAATTGTGTGAATTCCTTTAACACTCTAGTCTGCTGCTCTTCCCCAGGTGCTGGAGAGATTGTTCCAGAAGGGTTTCACCATGGTGGCTTCGTGTGGAGGAGGGGTGGACTCTTCTCAGTTCAGCGAGTACATCCTGAGTCGCGAGGACAGACGCTGCCAGACCATCCACACGCCCATCCGGATAAAGCAGGAGCCGCTGGACTAGCGAGCCTAAAGGCAACCGAAAACACCTCAAATTGACCCTCAGTGGGAGACCAGCAGTGTACGATGATAAAGGCAAATGGAAAAATGGACCAGATTTGTACGCCTTTGCTGGCTCATTGGACTGTTGGGAAGTTTGTGAAGATGGAACTCTTTATCCAGCTAATGAAAAATCTCTTGACTTTATTGAGTCCCAAGACTGAATTGAGAGACATATTAAAAAAAAAAAAACACACACAAAAAATGTCTAGCCAAGCTTGGAGGTAAAATTGCATTCTGTAAATTTTGGTCTTCCACACACTAGAGCACACTCTTACCACCTCTTTGGGCAACTGTGTTTAATCCAGAGTTCATTTCTGCTTACTGATCAGTCCTCACCTCGGCGTCCCTTTCTAATCTGGGAATCGAATGGTCTCATGTTGCAGTCTCTTTCTGTAAATCAGGTCCATGTGGTTTCTCGCCGTTGTCTCGGTATACATGAAGGATGTGAGAACAGCACTGAGAACAAAGGCATTTGATTGTGAGCGCGGAGGAGAGCGGGGCTGGCTGCCTGGACTGGCCGCAGGCGGCACGGCCAGAGCGCTTGGGCTGCTAATGCATTCCCGAGCCGCAGAGCGGGACTGGCTGTTAGAGCACGGCCACGGGGAAACCTGTGCTTATTTCAGGAGAGCTTTTTCCGATGGCTTTTTTTTCCAATCTCCAAGAACAGAGCAAGCAAAAGGACAGCGGTTATTCATTTTGTTGGGGCCAGCTAGAATTTTTTTTTTCCCTAACAGGAACGAGAATCTTGTCCAGCCCCATATAAGTCAGTTAAAACATAAAAAGGACACAAGCGCAGATTTATAAGCCTGTGGACAAGCAAGACAATTCTAAAAGTAAAAAATTAGCTGCAGGTAAAATGACAGCAGTTGTAAATTTGGGATTTAAAAAAGAAAAATTCAGAAATTATGTCCTTGTCTGACCCCACATAATTAGTCAATGTACACAAGCATGCAGATTTATGTGCGTGGACAAGCAAGGCGATTCTAAAGGTCAGTTTAGAAAAACGATCTGCAAGTAAAATTACTGCAGTTTTGAAAAAAAAAATTTCAGAAATGACAGCCTTGTCTGATTCGACCCTGTTAAGTAAAGTAACAAGGATGCAAGCACACAGATATGCCAAAAACTCCAGAAAGATGGTTATGAGCGTCCAAGATCTGCTGGAGAAGCAAGCAGTGCCCTCTGTACCCACGAAGGATCTCTTTTGATGAAGGCAGCTTTAGGTAGGGGAAATGAGAGATTACTGAGATTAATGAGTGCAGTGCTGTGAGACTGTTTTTACTGTATGCTTGGAGTTGGGGAGCTGGTCCTGCCAGAGCAGAAGGGGGCTTAGTGTGCTCCTTGAGGCCCCATCAGATCTGAAGCGGAAGGGCACGGGTCAGAGAGAAGCTAGCCTCCTCCCCACGCTGCCCTAGGAGCTGAGGTCACTTTCCCACAATCCATTTACTCAGCCAGACCCCCCAGTCAAACAGGCCCAGTCATAGAGAGGAGAACTCACAGCCCACGAGCGACCAGAGGAAACTCGAAAAGGTTACTTAGGTGGCTCGAAAACAGCGAACAATGCTTAATGTGTTGTAAAAATGCACATTTAATAGCCCAAGCATTCTCAAGGCTCTTCTCTGCATAACCTCATTACAGGGTCAATGGTCACCGAGATGCCACTACGCTCCACAAGCTCACATGTTGAGTGTTGTCTGAGTAAGACAGTATGAACGTGCTGAGACGTTATTCTTCACACTGTCCAAATAAAGCAGTGCTATACTCCGCCTGCCCCCCCCTCCCTGTGGTGAAGGGGCTCTCGGAATCATAGACACATGGATACAACTTCAAATGAGCTGAATGGACCACACCAAAACCGCAAAGTACAAAGAAAACTCTTAATT
Source organism: Brachyalestes nurse (assembly GCA_037974405.1). Classification (NCBI taxonomy): domain Eukaryota; kingdom Metazoa; phylum Chordata; class Actinopteri; order Characiformes; family Alestidae; genus Brachyalestes; species Brachyalestes nurse. The sequence goes on along the minus strand of JBBPCY010000032.1, from coordinate 9,622,012 downwards.
TAAATACTGTTCTAATGGATGTTGTCAAAATGTATAATTACAGTAAGGTGCAAATGTATATTATTTAAATAAGTTTCATTTTTTTTTTGGTAATGCATAACTATTGATAATCATTGTAGTATTACAGGCATGTGTTCATGATCCTTTTGTAACTGGTGTTTATCAAATGGACTTTTAATAAAACTGACTTTTTTTCCTAATTGAACTCCCAGAAAGCCCTTTTCATTCAGGCGTTCATCACAATGAAGTCAGTTTAAAATTAGCTGAACTTATTCCTAACTTTACACAAACACACGACGACAGACGCTGCAAACGTGATCTCACCGTTAAGAGCTCACCTCAGTCAGGTGTGACATCCGCAGATGGCGGTTTTGCACGCGAGAGGGACATGAGGAGAAAACAGAAAAACATGGATCAGCATGTGGAGCGTCCGTCTCGCAATCAGAAACAGCTGCTGGTTGTAACAGCACTACAGGTGGCACTCATTTATTAAGAGAGATTCATGAAACAGAGAAGAATGTGTAGTAAGGAACTTTATTCTTTTACAAAATAGTACAAATTTCGGTGAGATGAACACTTTTTTTTCTCCAAACCAACCAAACATTTAAAAATTGTTAAATGTACCAAAAAATATAGAGTTTATAATAGATAATATGGTCTTTGTAGACAATACAACATAGAAATAATCAAAGACCTGACCATTAGATCAGAAACAATTGGTTTGTCTGAGCGCTTTCATTTGCAGGTACACATTATAATTATGGTTTTTATAT
>JBBPCY010000032.1:9598991-9620857 GCA_037974405.1 Brachyalestes nurse | reverse complement strand
GGGGTGGTTTTTAGTTGTAACTACCTATATCTGATTAAATCTGCATACATATTGTCCAATCCAAACTTCCTATTGTATTGGGTCACTGGGATCCTGCTGGGGATGACCGGAAAAAAAAAACGAAAGAAAAAAAAAAAAAAACACTTTCAAATTTCTACTTGATTTCATATCAGCCCAACAGTCCAATTTGTTCTAAAAGGCCGACTCACTGATGTCTAATCAAAAATTTTTTTACATGTAAAATTCCAGTGCAAGACTCATTAAACCTTCAGTCTAAATTCTTAATAGTCTGCTATGCTGTGATCGTTCTTGCCTACAGTTTATTGATGGGAAAGCTGCTCTACATTTTCGTTCGAAGAGCCAGGCGATTTCACGCGTCATCCTTTTGGATGAAATTACGGCAGCCTCATCGTTACAGATGGAATTATGCCATTCTCCTCCACCGTAACTCTTCACAGCATGTTTAGCTGAGACACACGCGCACACACGCACGCGCACACACACACGAACGCTCCACATTGGGAGTGTGAGAAAATACTGTCGCTGAATTACAAAACTCCCATGGGATGAAGGACAGCAACACTGAGTTCCTTCATTTTGCATAATCTTACTGAAGTGAGATCAGTCCAAACCATCATTTGGAGGTATGAAAGTCATAAGTTATTAAAATATTTAATTTGTTGGGCTGCAAAAAAAAAAAAAAAAAAAAAAAAAAAAAAAAAAAAAAAAGCTATACATTCACACTTCCAGTGTCCATATTGCAAATGAGGCATTTAAGTTAAAAACTCAGCTTCAAGTCCAATCATACCATATCAACAAATCAGATTCATCCTTGAACGTAAAACCAAATCAGATCCAAATAGAACACATTAAAATGAGTCAGCACTCTCCTGTTTGCGGGTTCCTGTGCCGACATGTTGCAATAAAAAGTAACAAATGAACAAAAATGATGCCCCCCCATCCCCACAGTCTTCTCCTCCTTCATGGCTTTCTATCACACTCTTCCTGAATTTGGAGCATTAATATCGATTACATTCCTCTTAAAGCAAAGACAGGATCTCAGTGATTATGTCCTAGCTTTGCCTGAAGGCACAAAGAAAAACGCAGGAGGCGATGTGGGAAGCAGGCCTGGAGGAAAACGGACCGGGCCGATCAAACGATAAAGGGGTGAGAGAGGCTCTAGCCCAGACCCTACAGAGAGGAAGAGGAGAGGTGGGGGGGTTGTAACTTCGGTCTGGATGAAGCTGTCCTTCGCCGGGTGAGTCCTATTTGAGCAGAGCCTTGTAGAGCAGCAGCGAGCGGGCTGTGGAGCGCTCCTGCTCCAGGCAGAAGATCAAGTCCCTGAGGTTGACCCGCGTGATCCGCTGCCGGACCTGCCGAGACGAGGAGGAGGAAGAGGAGGAAGAGGCTGCAGAGCCCAAAGAGCCTCCGGACACCTGTAAGATAAAGCAATTCACATTAGCATTCAACATGCATGCTTCACTCAGATTCTATGACTGGCCTATAGAGCTTGGGTGGCCACTATAGAAGCGTATTCTCTATCACAGCAGCTGTTAGAACAATAAAACCCCATATGGTTATGATCTGTTTCCACAGACCTACAAACTGCAAGTGATAAAATGACAATCTAACAAATAATTTTGCTGCTTTATGTTTCCCTGCAGCTTGTTTTGCAAAATGTGTAAAAAAAAAAAATTCACATCAGATTTGGTTTGTTGTTATGTGGTTAATTAGTTATGTTTGACTTTTTTCCCCACCTCTTTTCGGCCAAAATGTTTGTACCTTTGGCTTCCTTCCCCTCCCCATGACCCAGTAATTGTAAAACATTATTATTTTCATATTTTATTGGGCCAAAAGTCGCATTTCCCTGTTTCAAGAGCACCCACGTATAGTGAAAAATAGTGTATAGTGGTGGTGTGTTTTGGTTTAAAAAAAAAAAAAGAGGCTATTTTTATAGTGAAAACCCTAAATATGCCCCACATATGCTCCCAGAACACTTTAATTTCATTTTAAACTCAGTTTAATGCATTACCCATAAAAAAAAGTAAAGGTAAACCCGTATTCATCTCAATTTAAATTCCCGGCGAGATATGCAACTTGGCAGGTTGCGGGACAAAAGTATTGGGACACCGCGGCGAGGGGAACGGTTTTCAGGGAATAACCCCTGATCTACTCGGCCTAAAACTACAAATGAGGGCTTGTTGGAAATGTCTCCTGGAGATCAATCGAACTGTGGAGTTTGAAGTGTCCGAGTGCTTGCACCGCGAGAAATCAAGCTTGGAGCGCGGGGCTCAACCCTGGTGTGGAATTCGAAAAAAGTGCTTCCAGGTCGGCTACAGCCTGCCCCGAGTGCCCTTGTGTGAAAACATCCAGAAAAAATAGATTTATTGCCACAAAAAAACAAAAAACATTATTGTGGGGATTCTCAAAAAAGGAATTTGGTTCTCAATAAAAAAAAAAATCGGTGTGTGACTGAATTTGCGACTCGTATCCGCGTAAAACTGGGGGATTACTGTGTATAGAGATGACTGAGCGCCATAGTTGGAGAACCTCCTCCTCCTTTGGAATCACTTGAAATAATTATTGTATTCAATAATGTTCAATAACACTGTAGATTGAAATATTAAAAGCAAGACTAATATGTTAACCTAAGATAACATTTCAGTAAAAACTTCATAATATACAGTGAAATCTGCCTGAGATTTGATCACCACTTTTCAAATTCAAGATATTTATCAAAACTTCATTCTGGGTGTTCTATAGCTGTCTTACTTATTATGGAATCATTTTCAACTCTGTTCATCACTCTGGACCAGCTCATATTTCTTCATTTTTACATGTTCCTACAAACCAGTTAAAACCTACTGAATAGTGGGGTCTTATTAGAATAGTTTTATACATGGAAACACAGCAAAACTGGCTTAATATTAATAAGACTGAGTCTAAACTATAGTGCACATTACAGCAGCACCATCAGTCTGGAGATGTGCTTCCTGGAGTGTCCCAGCCCTGCATATGGCCTCCTCCAACACTCCTGACCCAAATCAGCAGCTCATTAGCAAGTCTTTCTTGAGGTGAAGTGAGTGTGCTAGGACAGGAAAACACCAAAATGTGCAGGGTTGAGAGTCTAGGGGTGTGAATCATATTTTACACGTACTTGCAGGTGAAAGTTTTGTTTGTTTTTCACTTTTACTTTACTGGTTTCTTTTTGGGACAGACAAGAAAAAATTGGACACTTAAGACTTCTTGGCAGTGAAGTACTCCTTAAAATTACAAAAAAAAAAAAAATCAAGAAGCAAATGGATATTTTCTTAATGAAATACTGCTGATAGACACTGCATTCCAACTGCGGTTGATTAGCCACTGCCTCTGCTAGCAGGTTTCCTGTTAGCTGCTGAAAGTCCTTTCTACCAGTGAACTTTGTGATCCAACCTTCCAGAGCCAAAACAACGTTTAGCAGGCCTAGAGATAATGATTTTAGCCTGACGGCCTTTGAGCCCGTCGGGGCCTGTGTGTGGCCACACCTGGAAACGAAAGACGGGTTGTCTTCTGCCCCAGGATACGGAGCCACACCTCTGCCCACGGCCTCGGCCACAGCACCACTCCCTGAATCTGACAATCTATCAGACAGGGATGTGGTCATGCTGAACCACTGCCCTACACATGCTGGTTAAGGGGTGGGGGTAGATGGGGTGTTGGAGACCAAAAGATTTGGTTGGTAATTGGTTGCAGAGAGAGGTGTGGCTCTCATTAGTAAGGCAGTGCTGGTGACTCTACATGTAGCTAAGAAGCTCAGGTTTGTCCAAACAAGAAACAAATATAAGCCATCTGCAATCTGTATGAATGTCTGCTCTTATTTCCACGATAGATACAAACTACTAAATCAACTATGAGAGAGACAGACCGAGACAGGAGGCGATGTGGGACAGACTGACAGACTGAGAGAGACAGACAGACAGAGCGAGAGACACAGACACAGAGAGAGCGAGAGACAGAGAATACAGACAGTAAGAAAGATACAGGAAGAGAGACAGAGAGATAGAAACAGAGACAGAGAGAGACAAAGAGAAAAAGAAAGAGAGACAGAGACAGAGCTAGGAACGAAGAAAAGGTGCCAGACAGCCTCAAGGCACACAACACACCCTACAGGAACACCCTGCAGCAAAGAGGGTTCCTAACACTCCCTAAACTGTCATGATTGCTATGCTGACACAGTTCATGTTCTCTGATGTGTTTATTCAGGCAAGTTGGTGCGTGGTCTTGGGAGCGTGCCTGTTTTGGGTAAATTAAGGTATTATTCGAGAACCGTCGAGTCTCTTTTTACATGAGAATATTTGGATGATGTGTGGGAACAGTCCAGTAAGATTTGCATGTCATGCAGACAACACGTATCCGGATATTTCTTATCCAACTCCTGAGATGCTCTATTTAATAGATCTCAATGTGAACATGATGAGAAACATGAGAACAGAAATGAATCACTCAAAATATTTATTAATAAGGAGTGATGGTCCAAGCAACAGCATTAGTGCATTAATGCATGATCTGTCAATGTTTTGGAACCGTTATAGGCCAAAAATGTTATCCAAGTCCTCTGAAGTGAAAAACAAATCCTCTAAAAGGGCCACAACACTTTGCCCAACCAATACAGCATCAAATAATATTTATCTGGCTGCGCTCACAATCTGACTGAATTTTCAGAATGTTCTTAAGGCTCTATTTTGAGCTCAATTCAAAATTTCTTACTAGTTAAAGCTCTGTTTTTGAAAAGTAACTTAGTCATAGTCAATAACTTGGTCTAGATTTAGTGTAATGAGAGCTTTCCATGTTTCCATGTTTTTGAGAGACAGTTCTGGTTTTTGTATCGTTTAGAGATCAGCAGCAGATTTGCAAGAGCACTAATAACAATGCTTTATTTTGGGGGCAAAATGTGAACCAGAATAGTATATATTCAGAAATAGTATATATTCAGAGCGCTAAAGAATCACATAATAGAAAACAATCAGGATCAAAAATCTAACTGAACAAAAAGGTGTTGTTATACTCCATGTCCACTGCTTGATATATACATCTGTCACAGAAAGGACAGACTAACAGATGCCACTAAACCAAAGAAATAATTCCTTATAACTGTCACCACACCCAAAGGAAATATTCTTCTCTTATTCACTGAACATGTGTCACAGTCTTTATTACGATATGATTATTGTAACAGAACTCTGACACGCAAACTGAGCTGAAGGCTGGCATTTAGTTAGCACCAGAAACGCTTTCACTAGCACACAAACACTGAAATATTGGAAGATGGTGTTTCACAGTTAACATGTGTGGGTGAACGCGCTGGGGGCGTTTTGCCACTATCCTAGTGCGGCGCTTGAGAACGGGCTTGTTAAGCTTGCATAAATGTGTAAAGATATGGATGAATACATTACCGTTGTGAGCATTTCTACGCCCCAGGCAGTAACTGAAAACTGTTTTTTTTCCCCTCTTCTCTTATTTTACCACATTAACTATGGAGCTCAACATGCTGGGTAGTACAGCTAACTATCTTAGGACTGTCAGTGTAAATTAAAAGAACCGTGTGGGCATTTACACAGGAACAAAATTGGTCCAGATAGAAGTTTAATTTAAAATGACTCTCCATGGATCAAACAGAATGGAACGAGAAAGCAGAGCCATGCCCCTTTCATGTTACATGCATATTCTTCAAAATCTTTCACTATGTGTGTGGATCAATCATTGACTAACTGCATGAAGCACAGCCCAGTCCCAAAGTCATTCAGAGCGAGCTTAACGTCAGGGCTAAAGAAGCCCTGGTACCTTATTATTGCAAATGACTGGGAGACCTGCCCTGGAAAGGTTAGGGAGAGCCCGCGGGTGGTGTGTGTGTGTGTGTGTGTGTGTGTGTGTGTGTGCGCGTGTACATGCGCGTGGGCATTCTGCAGCGTTTTGGGAAATGACTCGCCATTCGCCTGCACGAGCACAGCCCCGTCTCTGCAGAAGTGCTGCCCTCGGCCATGCAGCCCTGCACAGTCCTACTTTAACCCTTGCCAGCCCACACTGGTGGCTACAAACTGTCCACAGCTGGTGACCTGAGACCAGCTGGGTTTGCACATTCACGAGTGCAACACAGAGCTTTAATCAGCAGGACATTTTGAATTGAACTCCAAAAACATTTGACTGCAGCCTGATAAAAATTATAGATCAATGCAACTGTGTCCTAGCAAATATGATTCAATCAGACTGTTGCCTGACAACAATTCAGTCACAATCCACCTGTACACAAACAAAAATTCAGTCGCTGTCCGACAGTGTACAAAAATTCAGGCCCCATCTGACTGTGGCCTGACCATATTCAGGCTGAATTTGTCGAAATGTCTTGCCTTTTGGCTGCACTACACTGTACATGCATGAACTGAGTCACTGCTTTACTCTGCATCCATTTTCGTGCAAACTGGCCCCCCAGACCTCATTGTCAACAATCTGAGTAACTTCAGTGTGCCAGATCAGAAACTTTTAAAGACGACAACGTCAGTGCAAAGTCTGTTACTAAAAGGGATATGAGAAACGACTGTAATTTGAAAATTTTCAATCGCTTAAATATTTGTAAAATGCTGTCGAATCTCGGCATGAGAACTCAGGACCTGTCATGATTGGACAAATATTTCAAGCTCTACAACACTGATCTCAGATCAAAGCACTTCCTCCTCCAAAGAGAGAACAGAGCGGAACCTGATGAAACTGGTGTGAGGATGCGGACGCGGTCACGCTCGCCAGGCACAATCCTGGTTTGCGGTTTGGTTCGCAGCACTAACCATGGATTCCAATCTGTAAACTAGTTGACACAAGGACTAATTAAAATGTCTTGCTTGAGGCTGAGGGATTTTCTAATTAGCACAGTATTGACAAAGCTGCAGTTCCGTGGCCTGCAGTGGGAGCCGAGAGGCTGTAGTGTCGAATCAGGGATAAAAGCCAGGCCTCCAGCTCTGTCCAAACACATGAGATGGAGCCTAGATTCATGTGTTTGGATGCTGGTAAGCAAACATGGGAATGAGCACAGGAAGAAAGAAAACAACCACAACAAAAAAAGTAACTTCAACACTGAAATAACTGGGGTACAGAATAGTATTATTGAGTCAGTTACATTAAAAAAATCTTGGTCTGAACTTGTTCATGCCCATGGAGGGAATAGCAGCCAGTGAGTGGACAGCTGTACAACCTGAAGCTTAAAAAATTCCCTTTAAGTCTTATCCATTTGCTTATTTACAACTGATTTTCTAACAAAGGCCTTGTAGAAACAACTGTTGAAAATCTCTGACCACACAATTAATATTTAAGCAGATTCATTAGGAATTGATTGAATGCATCATGATCTCAAATTTCAGCATGACAGGCATAGATTTGATTATTTGGTGATGATTCAAAATTAACTGTAGGAATAAACTGCATTGACAAATGTCACTGGAGTATCAACAGTAGAAAATAATCTACCAAGCTATATGAATGTTTGAAAGTAGCCTGAAACATTGATCATAATTAATTAGTAGATTTCAATATTGTGAATTTATTGCAGTTTAATCTCCAGCCTTCAGATTGATGCATATATTTTTATGCCCTTATTAATATACTAACAGGGATCGCCGATAATTAAAACTGAGGTCGCCGTTTTTGGACGACTGGGTCATAGACTGCTATTGGGGTGATGAGCAGACAAACTAAAAAGCATGAACTGAGGTTTCATTCCTCTTCACTAATCGCTTGCTTTTTCTCACGCAAACTCATCGGTGCTAACGCTAATATGGCACTAAACCCCAGGCCATCTTTACTGCAGGACTGGTTACATCCGACCATTCACCAAAGCCAGAGGTTAGAGAAGGTAAAAGTGAGAGGATGCAGCACGCAGGGTGATTCATCCAGCCTCGGCTGTGGGAGTCGAGCATCTCCTCCAGACTTTCAGCCTCAAAAAAGTGTGATTAAGCTTAAAGAAACAGTTCTGAAAACGCACACCATGTTTATGAAGTATCTTTCACTGCCTCCACACCAACCTGAAAGCAAAATCTTCACTGGTGCTCTCAAACCATCTGATTGCAGATATTCTGTTTGAGTTGTTAAACAGGCGAACCCTTTTAGAAGAACCAACCTCTCTTTCGCTCTCTCTCTTTCTGCCCCATCCCCCCCTTTCTCAGCACAAAAAGCTGGGCTGCTAGAGGCAGAGCCTTGAGGGGAACACACACTCCGGCTCCATCTGCCTGCAACACAAACAGCTATGCTGCACTGTCTTCACACTGAAATAGACTGTGTCTCTGTGTGTGTGTTATGTGTGTGTGTGTGTGTTATGTGTGTGTGTGTGTTTGTGTGTGTGTTTGTGTGTGTGTGTGTGTGTGTGTGTGTGTGTGTGTGTGTGTGTGTGTGTGTAAGTGATGTGTGCGCGCGCGGCATACAGTGCTACAGGCTACACACTCAGCTTCAGGGCCACATTGTACAAACAGAAGAAGAAATACAAAGATGGTGGAGCACAAAAAAAAGCATCCACTCAGACATTTGTGTTTGTGTCGAAGAACAAATTCCCCATAAGGATTTGGTGAACTGTCCTGCTATATTCAAAAAACAGGCAAGATTCCCAAGAACTCTGATTTGCAAAAAAACATTTATACATTATTTGATGGCCAAGTTCTAAATGCATCTAACCGGCCGAATATACATTTGGTGTGTAAAGCCTTTAGTCTTATTTAGTATCACTGAAGCTCCAAGGTCAGCAGCTGAAACAGCACTGAATTGTCATGCTATTCACACAAATGGAAAAAGTACAGTGCATAGGTGAAAATAGTGTCCACCCCAAAGCGTGAACTGTGTCTGTTGTTATAGATAACAGTGCTACATACATAAAGCACAAAGCTACAGACGTCAAATCTGGACCAAAAACATCTGATATCTGGCTGAGCTATAACTTTCAGCACAGTCAAACCCAAAGAAGAACCCTCCAGGGCCTTTAGAGAAGGTCTAACAATTTCATTCAACTGAATCATGTTTTCAAACTTTGCAAGTTTTGAAGTACTACTCTTACTACATTATTAAGAATTGATCAGGGACCAAGCAAAGTGATCCTAGCAGGATTTCGGGGCTAGGCATATGTAACAAAGTGAGCTCTCCCATTGATTAGTTAGTTAAGTCCTGCCATGTTAGATTAACCACCAACATAATTTAGAAGTAACAGGAAACAACCCGTTTTGATGTGGTTTGACATGGGTGGGACCAACTTAATCATTCACTTTACTCTACTTTTGGCTTTCTAGAAGTCACTGACTGTGATTACGAGTCAGACTGTAAACTGCAGTAGCTCTGTACCAGGACTTGTTACTGAAGGAGTCACTGTAGAAAGGCAGCATCCAAGATCAAGTGCATGTTAACATCACTGTTACCGTCTTAAGATTAAACACAAAACCTGTTCACAAGCTTTAGATGTACGCGCTTAATCTACACAAAACAAAATAGCAATGTGCACAATATAACACACAACTAGAATCCTGTTGGCTTATAGGAAACAAGGATTATTGTAGAGCTGTTTTTTCCCCCTTGCCTGCCCGCCCCACCCACCCCCCCTCCACAGTGTTTTTAAATGTATGGCCTGAGCTGAAGGTTTTAGCTCTAATAGTTATGGTTTACCCCTGGCTATCAAAACACAAAATCCTAAGAAGAAATCACTTCTGAATATTCATAAAGAATGAGCCTCTACTACAGAACCTGCACTATGGGCAGAAATGGTAGTCAAACAGCTTTCAGATGTGAGATAAGTTGGAATATAGCAAACTGCCCTGGGCTTAGTTGCACACACAAACATGCACACAGGCCTTGGGGTCATGGAGTAATATTAGATGGATTATTTACACAACTGGCCATAGATTTCAGATACTGGAGACACACTAGGCTTAGCAACACCACAAAGGACCAAAGCTCACTCCTCACTTACTGTTCATTTAACCATCAACAAACAGACAACAAAAAGCCTTAAGGCAGTGTGGCCCTAAACAATGGGAAAGGGGATTTGGCTCTGTTCAGTCTAGAAAAAGGTCTGCACTTTAGATTCAGACATAACACTCTAAAAACATTTAAAACAAGTCAGCCAAAAGGGTTCTTTGGAGCAATGCCAGAGACGAACCATTTCTGGCTCCCTAAAGAACCTTTTAGTGGATGGTTCTTTGCAGAAGAACCCTTATGGCACCTTGATTTTTAAAGAGTGCAGCATGGGACTGAAACTCAGACCCTGAGCTGCTCTGCTTCATGAAGTAAGTGCGAGTCGTTTACGCCGTTCAGACGAATGAGTACAACCAGCAGCACGAACAAGACTGAAGGGTGGAGGAGCAAAGGGAGCAAGCAAGAAACGGCGAGAGCGCGAGCTTGAGTATGAGATTGTGAGGAAGAGAGTGACGTGGTAGAGTGCGACTTGGATTTAATATTTTATAAATCGCCCAGGGGACCTTTCACAGATCAATGTGAGACTGTACCCAAGCCTATGCCAGACAGAAAGCAAAGGAGCGAGGAAGAGCAAAGGAGAGAGAGGGCTGGAAAATTTTTTTAAAAAAAATAAAAAGCGAGAATGAGATAGAAAGTAATAAAGATATAATGACAGAAAAGCAAAGAGTAAAAGTAAAAACAGCTAAAATGGAGAATGGAAGAGCAAGAGAGAGGGAGTAAATGAAAAAGATCTGTTCTGGAGTTCTCTTGATACCCTCGGTCTACTTAAGCCAAGCATGTGTGTGTGTGTGTAGCGCTGGGTGAAATACACCCCGCACTGGCTGCCACGCCTGCAGGCCATGCTACAGGCACACATTACCTCTTTTAATGGGCTTCTATTTCAGCTGCAGAAGGGAAGCCAATAACCTCTCAACACTAATGGATTAGTCCACATGTACACAAGGTCTGTAGCTAATATCACTCAGACTATAGGCCTTCCTCATGGACCAAAGTATCGAGAAACAGGCCAAACTAATGTGATTAAACCTGCAGCTGATGAGTGGATGATGCGTTGTTAGAATCTCGAATAAGGTGTTTCCACTGACAGACTGTCCAAAAAAAAATTGTTTGAATGTGGGTTTAAATGTGTGTTAATCTAACAGACATACATCTACATACTGCAGAGAGACCTGAGAGGGATCTGTGTGGCTTTGAAGGCATGACTTTTTAAACTGAACGCAAAACCATGTCCCATATCATTGTCCTTCCTTGGCGACGAACAGATAAATGTACTTTTTTTTTTTTTCTTAATTAGGCCAGATTAACAAGGGAGGTAATTAATTTCTCAGATGGGCATCTTCGCCACGCCAAAGGCCCGACTTTGTTGCTGGAGCTGCATGTGTTTTCATTGATGTAGGCAAAAATTTGCAGGGCATCATTAAAGCAGAGAACCTGTATATTTACATCCTCAAACTACAGTCGACGATTGTATGCAAAGTAAAAGCGACATCTTGGAGATGGACAGGGGAAAGAACTGCAGAAGTTGGGGTGGGGGGGGTATGAACCTGTACACAAAAAGTACCGATAGCCATTTAAACCATCTTGATATTTGAAATTATTCATTTCTAAGAAAACTAAGAGAACATTTGGCTTAAAATGTGGATCTGACCTAACAATTAATTCATTTCTGATTGCTTGCTTGATTAAAAATGTAGTTGTGATTTAGTTGTCCGAGTTAACATACCTGCCGAACAATTACTCTAAAGTTAATTTATTTATACTCAAATTTGAAACATTACTTAGCTTTTTGTTCGAAATATTTCCAAATACAGCTTCACCTAATCGAGGACATATTGCCTAACATGAGATACTTATGTCCCAACATTTTCTGGGGGATCCACATTGAACGCTTAATCAAAAAGGCACAACATAATTCACACTTTTAGTTTTATTACTCTAAACTTTACATGCCTTTTTTAAATACCTAAATAAACAAAAGGAAAAATAGGCCAAACTAATGTGATTAAACCTGCAGCTGATGAGTGGATGATGGCACAAGATGTGTGGTTAGAATCTCAAATAAGGTGTTTCCACTGACAGACTGTCCAAAAAAAAAAAGTTTGAATGTGGGTTTAAATGTGTGTTAATCCAACACACATACATTGTTTTATTTTTATTACTTTTTGAATACCTAAATAAACAAAAGGAAATCTGAATCTGAATAAGCCTAAACATCCCAACCAGCAGGTGGACAAAGATCTTAATTAACTTCTGGTTTTATGATAGAAGTCCGGGCTTTTTAAAACCATTAAAAAATTTAATGGTGTTGACATTCAGCTTTAACTCGTGCATGCCAAATGCACACAAGTTATCCTGCAAGGAAAGTTGAAATGTGTACTGCTATGGCCAGACATGCTGTATTTAGCTGGGCTGTTTTTAAAAGAATCTAGCTAGCTGATATGGGACCAAAAAAAGCCACAGATAACGACTAACATTACACTGGCAGGACAATTTTATATTTAAATTAAGGACAATTTTGCATTTACCGCTAGAGTGTTTTCACAGCATAACAATGTACATTTACAAACATTTCTTTAATCAAATGAAGGTGCCCGTGTCATAGCCAGTGTGGGCTAAATGATGAGTTAAAGCTGGAGCTTACAATTTAACATTCACTCCAGGGAAATTATTTTTCCCCCCTCAGTGAATGGTCGGCAAACTTATCTTGGAGAGACAATGCTGATCCTCTCTAACTTTAGCTATCATAGTTAACCCTGTCACAATCTTTCAGCCTTGTCCATGACAACATGATCTTGTTACAGGAACAAAGGCTAATGAAAGCCAAATGACAACCATTATTCAAACTGACTTCTAGCTTCCATTCATGGTCAGCAACATTAGTATGTTTGGTTGAGCTATTCCTCTAGGGCATTCATGCTTTGAAGGTAGCAAAGAAAATAGAGCTAAATTAAGTAGTAAGACTGTATCTGGTATACCTAATAAGTGTGATGGTGGCAGTAATCCCACTACTGTATTTATTTTGTTCATCGTTTCCTCCAACAGTTTTTGAAATATCAGCATGGTTCCAATGTCAAAATGCCAGGTGTAGTACTTGTGAACTCAGATTTGATTGGTTGACTAGGGGTTGACTAAAATGTGTGTCAGAGATACAGTCTGTGATGTCATATGAGTCACTATTTGTTGTGGTTAAACTAAAACTAGACAGCCTGTGAATGCAGCAACGCATTCAGAAGCCTTAACTGTTAACGGCTTGCTGGTTCAAAGCCATGCAGCATGGAGATATTTTTAATTTTTTTTTTATAAACACACGTTTTTGTGTTATAAACACCAATGTTTGAGTGTCTCCGAACACTGGTTTTATAGCAACCATATAATCACACCGCATTTTTACAGAAATGCATCTAGTCACTGTCTAAAATACTAAACAGGCTGCTAGGCTAATGCCATAACATAACTGTAGTAGCAGGTAAAAAAAAGGTATAACGCCTTTTTCGCCATGAGTTTCACCGTCATATATAAGAAACTGACCCTACGGGAATCCCGAGCCAAATGCTTTCATTACACCAGTTTTAATCTTTCAGTCACCGAAGAGTGCTCTTACAACATGAACGCTGTCAGCACTGCCTATACAAGTGGCAGGCCTGATTACGAACACACTGCGTTGAAATCCCGAACATACGATGATCAAACAATGCTGTCTGCATGTAGGCAGTGTGACATGTCTCGGTTTAAGTGGAAGTTGCTGCGAAGACGATGTTTAGGGAAAAACATTACATTCACAGAGAGTAAGGCTAGCCTCCTCCTCATAGCTCCACTAGCCTGAGGTCACATCCAGGCAATCTCTGGCATTAAGTTATTCCACTCAGCCCATGCAAACTGATAACACACTCCTCATGATCCGTCTTATCATGTCAAAACACATGCAGATAACTCGCCGATTACACACACATACATACGCACAGCATCGTTACACTCAAACATGGGGAAATGTCAATCTACTGGCAGGATCAGTCAAACGTGATGTCTATGCGAGGTTCAAGCTAATTACGCACCCTACTGAATCCTTTTGCTTAGGACAAGCTAACACCAACTATACAGAGCTAAGAACTGGAGCTGATGTTTAGCTGACTTTCGTACTTATGATAAAACATCAGCGCTGAACATGGTTATGTGGACAAGGCCAGTTTTAGCTGATAAGAGCAGGGCACCTGAGTATTATAGCAATAGCTTTGCAAAAAGAAACAAAAAAATCTAAACTACACACTAAATTACATACACACACATACTATATATTAACCAGATGTTATAGATCTTGGTGCTAGAAGTTTATTACTTCAGCATTACTCACATTAGCTAAAAAGTAACACAGGGGTGTCCAATCCAATCCACATATAGGCCAGGTTTTCATACCAAACAAGCAGGAGCACATGATTCCACTTGTTAAATCAGTTTGTCTCAGTAATCAAACAGTTGATCATGAGAGCTCCTGCTTTGTTGGAATGAAAAGTGTGGCCACACCAGTCCTCTGCACCCGGCAGTTCGGATCATGCAAACCACATGTCCCAATAACAACCTGCCAAACATACTTGGCAAAATGGACAAAACTATGTCGGAAAGCTAAAAACACAAACAGCCATCTGTGAATACTGTCCATTTCTATAAAATGTCACATGGTGTCAGAAACCACATAAGCAAGTCTATTGAGATTACCTAATATCCTGACGTAGTTTGAGGCAAGTGTTTGATTTTTTTTTAGGCATACAGGCCAAGTGGGGGGTAAAAAGCTTCCATTCCTTGATAGCGACACTAGTCTACAGTACAAAACTTCTGCTGACAACATTTTGGAATAAGTGAGAAATTTCAGGTACAGATACACCATCAATCTTGGATGACTATTTTGGAATAAGGGGAAAATTTCATTTGATATTCCATTAATTCCGAAAAAATTAGGGGTTGCAACAATGCAAGAAATTAGACTTCAAATTCAGAATTCTCACAATATTTAAATAAACAAAATTCAAAACCAAGAAAGATGACTATAATCCCACTGTTGCCTACTTTCAACACTAGAGAGGCAATAGAAGTGGGTTGTTGACAGGTCACAATGCACATTGTCACTTCTTTACATTGTAATATTGCAGTGTCATGAGACACTGATACACCACTAGTACATATTAAGTTCCAGCACTACACACAAATATTGATTCTTGAAAACGGTGTGTGTAGTGCTTGTTTGGCCTCCTCTCTCTCTCTTGCGCACACACACAATACATATGTAAACACATTCCCAGGTATTCCTATCCGTTTAATACAGGAACAGCCTGTTAGTTGTTTATCATTACACTATCTGCCTGTGCGCATGGCAGTAGTCTCCACCTGGTAGCACTGCACAACTATAGAACTCGGTGAACTTTTCACGTTCTGAAACGGTGTCTGCATGAAGCTTTAAGCCCACCGGAGCACATTCTGCAGTATAAAGAGAGAAAGAGGAGAGCAGAATTTCAGTGCTCCTGCATCTTCAGCAAAGATCTGTGTGGAAACTTTATGCCGTGTGCTCCAAAAAAAAAAAGAAGTGAACGTCCTCTATAATAAAAAAGGTGAGAAAAAGCAACAAGTAGGGAGGCTTGAAGTGTACTGTAAGTGTAAAGTGAGAGTGTAGAGTCAAGCACGCTGAGAAAAATACATGCGCCGGCTTCGAAAACCTCGACTGGTAACACTTTAAACTCCAGCCTAGTGCGAAAAGGCCGGCTTTGGTGCAGCTCATTACTGGCTCCACATTTCAGTCTGCCTTTGGTATTCCATGCCTGTCCCTTCCCCCACTCCCGTCTCCCTCGCCCCAGGCTCATCTGGCAGAAGGGGAGGTTTTAATTGTGGCTATAGAACTCGGCGCGGTTTTTTGCCTGTGAGCGAGCCCTTGCTTCAGTGGGTGAGAGAGCTTGCTTTAGTGATATTGGGTGCAGTCCATCCCTCCAGGCTGCTTTTAATGGCTCCTCTCCCCCTCTCTTTCATAGCCGGCCTCAGATAGTTTTCCATGTGATGCCTTGTTAATTCTGCTGCAGGGAAGGGCAAGCGTATATCTCTCTCTCTCTCTCTCTCTCACTCACTCTGTACCTCATTTCTTCGTTCTCTCTCTCAATCTCTTTATTTTTTTTTCTCCCCCTCCTTTCTTTGTACCAGCCCTTCTTGATCATCTGTGCTGACTAAATCAAAGTTAATGGCAAAATGCAGTACTTGCAGGATGTACTTCAAAAACAACAGAAAAACCACATATACAAAAAAAACCCCACCGTAAAATACAAAACCCAGTCAATGTATACTAGGATCTATTATCCTATAGTCATTAAAGATCAAAGGGTGAGAGGGATGCGTGTACCAGACGATGTGTTCAGCAAATTCCTCCTCCCTTCTTTTTTCTGTCAGTCCCCATTTTTTTCTTTCTCCCCCAGAGTCTGCTTTCTGTACCCTCAATTCTTCCCCACCGCGGTCCTTCTGGCCTCCGAAGTGGAAAGGACATGTTAATATGCAGCGGACAGCTCAACTCTGACCCCATGCGCGTTCCTCCCCCAGGCTCAGTCTGGTATGCAGGCCCGTGGGCGCACGGCAGCCTTTATTAAAGTTGGGCCTAGAACTCACCCCTGAGGAACGCCCTCATCACCTGCTCTGTGACTGACTAATCCAGCCACAGGCTCTGCTGGAGGCCGTGCCTACAGCCCAAACGGTTCGTCAAGTCTGAGACAGCAGCTCCAGTCCTGACTGGCAATCAGATAGAGACCGCCCAGAGGGCTCTGGGCCAAAACAAAGGGCGCCAAAAAAGGAATAAAAAGAAAAAAAAAAAAACTTCCCCTGAACGCACACCCGACAAGCAGTGGGTGTTGTCTCAGTGTCCGAGCCATTGTCCTCTATGTATCCTCAGATCCAGTAATGCTATGACACTATAGGCAGCCCTAAAAAAGTGCTCAAGGGGAGTTAGCATTGTGGGGCTTTTTTTGTGCTGTCAGAAAGCAGGGTCAGAATTAAAAGTGGAGCCTTCGTAGCGTAGCCGACTAGCTGGCAGGCCGACTTGCGCTCCAGGCCACGCTGGCCCTCGGGCGCATTACTGCAGAGATGAAATATCTGACTGGCCCCTTCAGAGCAGGCCCAGCTACAGGCCCTGAGGCCAGCACTGACCCCTTTAGAAAAGTCACATTCACTTTACTCCACAGGGAGGGAGGGGGGAGAGACAGAGGGAGAGGGAGGAGGGGGGGACAGGACTGCCACAGGCACTATAGAGGCGGATGTGAAAGACTGAAATGTGGGGAGGCGAAAATGAGAAAGATCGGCTCGTTGCCTTCACTTCAGATATGTGTGCAATAAAACCTTCTTTTCCTTGCGACATTCTGAAAGACCGGACGAAACAGGCCGTTAAAAAGATCAGTACTGTAGGTACAGTTTTCTACATGCCCATTTCCCTCCCTTCCCTTTTTTTTTAAAATACTAGAATCTTGTGAACAGATGAAGATAAAGCGCTGTGAAAGAGGTCAGCAGTGCATTCAGGGAGCAGAAGTAATGCCTTTATTTGGTTATTTATGCTCTTTATTCTGGGGACATTTAGAGCCACACACAGCAGCAGATCGCATAAAAGCAAGCAATGCAAAGATCTAACCCATGTGGCAGGTCATTCAACTGCAGCCACTTCTTTCAGTGGTGATATTTATGCATGGAACATTAAGAGGCTTGTTTCTAGCAGCAAACAGCAGCAGACGTCTCCTGATCCAGTTAGTGAAATGGTAAGCCAGCATACTGTGGCTCTCAGTGGATAAATGCACGTTTTAATGTAAAGTGGTTTTTAGTGCTGGAATAATTGTTTTGCTTCTATTTTCGCTGTGGAACACAATATTAAACTTCACATACTGCTTCAAAATAGCTTTAAAAAGACAAAATATATTCTCTCAACTTGGTGTAAATGCAAACAAGGCTCATGGTTACACGAAGAAATAACATTTAACAGAATATATTGTATATATTTGTAAACACTAAAGGATCCATGGTGTTCATATCACTTTAGTACCAACCTAATCCACATCAGAACTGACTGAAATCAGTTTTGACTGAAAAGAGATTTATCTGAGCCTGAAAATTTCTATCCAAGTCCAACAAGACCTAAACCACAGTAATGTTTGAACCTGACCTGTGATATCAGTTTTGTCTGAACCCAACATTAACTGAAGCATCATCAAGTTTTCAGTCAGAAACAGCTCAAGGAAATTATGTCTGAAGCTGGTCTGAGCCGGTGTTCAGTTACTAGACGATACTAACCATGAGAGGGCAGGGCAAATCATTAGAACACCTGTCCATGACTCATAAAACCTTAAAGCATAACACTTACTGACATTAATAGGAAATCTTTATACAGTAAATGGATAAAAGAAATAAACCATGAAAACACAATCAGCTGTCTAAAGTTATGATGACATTTTTAGTAAACTTCATGCTGCATATGGTGCTGATGGTCCTTTGTGAGACGTAATTGTTGACCGTTTAAATCTACAAGTCTTTCTTTATAAATAAAGAGTAAATAGGAGGAAAAACCACAGCAGGGTGAAATACATAGTAAAAATGTCAAAAGTGTGAGGCAGACTGTGAGAACCCAAATGTGAAATCTATACCCAACCCAAACTTAGCCCAACACATCTGAGGAACAGTGGCTGAAGTAGACTAAATCCATGAGCAGTCGAGTCCCAGTGGCTTTTTGTGTGAGAATGTGAAAACATGTGTAGCTTCTCACATAAGGGTCGAATGAGCGCCAGGATGGATGACATTTTACTGAACTATGCAACTATGCAGTAAACCTTTATTTAGCCTTTAGGTTGCAAAAACAAACAAACAAACAAAAAAAAAAAAAAAAAACAGTACTGTGACTGTAAATAGGTGTCAGATGTTCTCACCTCTCCTGAAGCAGAGGCCCCAATGTCCAGTTTGCGTTTTTTGCGTGGCCCTATAGCGGCCAGGGCTGTGAGGTTGGCATCACGCTGCCTCATCTGGGCCAGCTCCTGCTGCTGCATCTGCAAAGCGTCAAAATCCAAGATCCTGTGTCACATTCTTTGTCAAGTACATGTAGGGACATGTGCCCCTGAAATGTCTATGAGACTGTGCTATATACTTAAAATAAAGAGGAAAATTAAAGGCTAAAATGAAGTAATAATTTAAATAAACATAAATGTAAACATGTGTGACAAGACATTTTCTGAATATCTGAAGTTAGCAAATATAACAGAATAGAGTATGTGCTGTAAAGTGCAGTGTGCCAGTACATAGATGTAAATATCAAGCTGCAGGTTATATACAATGAGGTAGAGACTTCAGTTAGTGTTATAATGAACGGTTAAACGTTGTGATGTTGAGAATGTCAACAAAATTTCAGGAAACAAAACGGCAACATCACAGTAAAATCACAATAGTTCAACCTTTCTTACATATATATTTTGACAGACGTGTACATAAACACATACACATATAGCAACACTACTAAACATTTGGGAATAACCTCTGCTTTAAAAAGAAAAAATTGGTTCTCAGATGTACAGGCAGTGTGGAATTGTCATTTTGAGCATCTCAAACATGCTTCAGTAAAATGAAATTCTGCCACCCTTTCATATCCTCACTCCAGCTCTGGTCTGTAAACGAAACTGTGAACATTCGGCAGCACCAGACAGAGTTTCAATCCGTTCGCAAGACCTAACTCAAAGCTTTTTCCATATCTGGGTACTTAATTCAATTTCTTTCCATAAGGGAAAGGAGTGAGGGAGAGTGAGAGAGATGGGGTGAGAGTGGGAGAGAAAGAGAGAGAGGGATTTCAAAAGCACAGCCTGCAGGTAAAGTCATCTTGCCCTAGCAGGCAATGACTGTGTGTGTGTGTGTGTGTGTGTGTGTGTGTTCCGTTTTCCAACATTCACCTCTCTTCACCCTCACACCAGTGTGCCCACGAATGCACAGCCAAAGCTGTGAGTGTGTGCGCGCATGTACATGTGCCTTACACACTGTAGCTCTTCAGCTGCAATAATCAACCAAATTAAAGGAATAGTTTGTTGGAAAATAATTTACATTGTTTTCCAGTTACTCAACCAATCCAGGACGTGGTAATCTGGTCATCACATTTTGCCATTAGAACTGGCACTAGGAACCTATAGTTTCAAGCAAACATAAGTCGTCAATAGTCACCCAAATTTTTTCTGTAAATACATCTCTATACCTTTTCTCATTAAGGTGACAGACTTATGATTTAGAGCATAGTATGACTGAGCTATAAATATCATTCTAGCCAACAGGGTCTGTTTTCACAGACCACCAGAGAAGAAGGGGACCATCACAAATATGGAGAAACAGATCCAGGTCATTGTAGAGCTGGACAGAGTTTAAGCAGGCTGAGAGAATATTCTGGGTGATTATTGACTTCCAGTGTTTGTTAGCAATGTTAGCCTTGTAGCTCCAGCACTAAACTGAAGCAGCAAAATCTGTTTGCCAAATGTCTGGCCTATAAGTGGAAGATTGAGTAAATTCGATTTCTTTTTTTGGCAAACCATTACCTTAAGACTGTAGGTCTAGATTTGAAGAGATTTAACCATTAAGGAAGGTGTGATTTCTAAACAGGCCACTCCACATCAGTGTGATGCTAACAGCAGCTAATGATAAAGGTGTAAAATATTGTATACACATACTCATTTGCAATCTGAAGTCATTTTGTTTGGCCATGATTAAGCTAAAAATTTGTCTAAATATTCGCACCCTGCCTCCCTGTAGCCACAGTGTGGTGAGGAGGGCGAATTGACAAAAAGCTAATGCAAGGCAACGTTTACATGCTAATTAAGTCAGGGTTATGCTAATCCAAAGGGAAGTCATGCACATTGCATGCACACGCATGGTTACCCTGGAGAAACCAGGCAACACATGAGCACGCTCGCGCGCACACACGTACACGTGTGTGTGTGTGTGGTTTCCCCAACCACATACACATATTGGCGGCCTGGTGGCTGAACTTTGAGCCGACTCTGACAGCTCCGGTGAAGATGACCGCAGGGTAGAAAGGACAGTGAGGGAGCGGTGAGGAGGGATTGTCGGCACACGAGCGCTACAGCAACTCTATTAGGGCTAAACAGAAGGTTCTGGAAGCAGAGAGACTGCTTGGTGTCGGCACGGATCTCCTCAGCGCCCGCAGCCACAGCGGTGCCTCGCTTTCATATTCATTTATTTGATGAGGAGTGAAAGAGGAACCTAGTTACGCCATCTGTAATCCAGCGTTCCGCACTACCCCCCCCAACCTCCCAAACCCACTCTAATGACTGAGCTCCATCACACAGCTCAAACTCTGCTCTCTCCTCACTCTGTTTAAATGAAACCCTTTCCTGTTTTTATCACTGGAAGAGTGATTATTGGCGGAATGCAACAGCAATCATGAATAAAGCATCTGAATCAAGTTAGGATAACATGGAGACACAATAGAGGAAAAGGAAACGAGGAAGAGACGATGAGATGAAGACAGACAGAGAATGACACAAAAAGACATGGGGAGAGGGAGGGAGAGTGAAAGACAGAGAGAGAAACAGCGAGGGATACGGAAAGACACAAACAGTAAGACAGAGATAGAGAGTCAGAAGAAGAGAGAGATACAGAAAGAAAGACAGAAACAGAAAGACAGTAAGAGAGATAGAAAGAGAGAGAAAGAGGGGAGAGAGATAATGAAAGATATAGAGAGATATAGGAGATACAGAGTTACAAAGAGAGAAAGAGGTGCAGACAGACCGAGAAAGACACAGAGGTAGAGAGAGCTAGACGCACAAATGAGTGATAGAGACAGAGACAGAGACAGAGACAGAGAGAGAGAGAGAGAGAGAGAGAGAGAGAGAGAGAGAGAGAGAGAG